>JANAVB010007399.1:27393910-27509008 GCA_029216955.1 Iris pallida
TAGCATGTTTACGTACATAGTTTACGTATTTTGGGACTGAGGCGTTATAGGCTCGCACCCATAGGATTGCGACTCGAATTGTCGAGTGGGTTACCTTTACCTCCCATTCCTTTTGTACCTTTCGCTTTTGTTACGTTTAGCCAATGACATATGTTGGTCATTGTTTCTGGTTTTGTTCCCTCTGTCTTTGGACGACGTGGGTATATATTCTGGAACTGCAGCTAGTTGTACATTTACGTACCAATTTGTATATTCAGCTGATGTATCTGCAATGTTAGCTTTCACGATTATGTACGTATTTGTGTTTGAGACGCCCTTACCCATAACATATATGATTTACTATTTACTGCTTCTTATGTTTACTGGATTGAGATATGATTTGTCTGACTTTAAGAGTCGTCAGTGGCATGCTAGAGTTAACCCACTTGTTTTCTAGGCAGCCGTGATCCCCGTACGACGTTTTCATACCTTGTACAGTATAGCTGGCTATGTCCGTTTCAATATTTTTTTCAGTATTACAAAAATGGAACATGACAAATTTTTTATGGTGGATTTTTCAGACTAATTTTGTATCCTTAAAATTCGTATGCTTCGTTACCTTTTGAGATCATTGAACTGATAATTGTTTATTGATCATTGATCTTTCTTTGATCTTGACCGTTATTGAGAACCCTAGAGATTGGTCCCATCAACTCGGATGGGCACGAGTTATGGATGCGGGTTACTTAGGGCTGTGATGTTTTTTATAATTTTTTTCTTTTTCTTTTTCTCAAAGGGTGATATTTTGTTTAAGATAATAGACAATAATGAAATGAGTTGAACCCTCATTAGATCTGCTTATCCTCCTCTCTTCCACAGGGAAAGGGGGAAAAAAAGAAAGAAAGGAAAGAGAGAAGAAGAAGAAGAAGAGGAAGAAGAAGAAGGAAGGAAGGAAGAAGAAGAGAGTAAACTAACCTCGTCATTCTTTGTTCAAATTTCTCAACCCCCTCGAGTTTTGTTGTTCCCGAGAAGATGGGGAAGAACCAGGCCTACAAAGCCATGCAGAGGTCCAGAGTCGGCTCCGCCTCCGCCGGCCCCGACGAGGTCGAAGACGGAATGGTTCGTACCCTTCCATAACCACCATCAACCCTCCCTCCCATTCCTTTTCCTATTGTTGCTGCTATTTTTCATTTCAGAATCTAGAAGCCAGTGATGTAACACACGACACGACACGACACGACACGACACGGACAAGGAGCGGGGGGGGGGGGGGGGGGGGGGGGCGATCTTGATCGAGTCTGGATCCAGTGAAGCTTGTATTGGACATGGTCATGACGCTAAACAATAGGATTTGTTACTAGGGTTTTTTTGGGTCCAGCAGTTTCGACAAACACTACCTCTCTCGAGAAGGGTTACTGCCTCGTTGTGAAACATGCTCATTAGGCTCCCTTTGGAGATAGGAGTTGACCCTTAATCCTTCGAAGTGGCGGCGGAGCTTGACTAATTTTTTTGGAGGGGCAAGTTATATTTTTAGAGGGGCAAATTGCATTTTTGGAGGGGCCAGATTGCATTTTTGAAGGTGTTACTATCTAAAATTTGAATTTTTTATAAGAAAATAAAAAAAAATGTTTTGGGGGTGGGGTGGGGGTTGGGGGGGGGGGGGGGGGGGGCATGGCCCCCCTAGTCTCATTAAGTTCTGCTACTGATCCTTCGCCGTGCGTTTTGTACCTTTATTGTTTTCTGGTTGATGTCAGCTTCCTAAAAGATACGGTAATTGGATATAAAAATTCAAGTAACTACATTTTTGATGACATGAAAATAAGTTCTTACCGTTAAAACCTACATTTTTGAAATGCAATGTCCGGCTATCTTTTCGAGTATATAAAGCGTATTTGGCAATCTAGTGCCAAACAAAGAACTGTAACTATATAACCATATGTTTACCAATTTTCTTCAACAATATAGGTTGCATAGAAATGGACTCCATTCAGAGATGGAAACGATATGGATTTGAAAAACGACATTTAAAAGATTTAGGATGCGTGTACGACATAGATAGGATTATGTACACACATGAAAAATAGCCCCACACATATTTTATACACTAATATATATGCACGTGCGTTGCACCTATTTTATACTACTTGGAAAGGGCAAACAATTTTTTTTAATTTTTTACTACTTGAGTAGAGCCATTTTTAAATTTTTTTTTTACTACATGGGAAGAGCAAATAACAACTCCCTTAATTTTTTTCCTTCTATATGTAATTACTTAACTACCCATGTTAAATTTAATGAACAATTTTAATTAGTAAAAATGGATAAGGATATTATTGGAACAAAAACTTCCACGGTGAAGCCTCTAACTTTTCTTATTATATAGTAGTATAGATTATATAGTAGTATATATTAGGTCTTAACAATGTCTTTATGTACCACAATTGCTCTTGCAAGCCTATATTTTGTTTCAGTAAAGTGACATTAGTCAGCAAAGGTGATGGGAATCATAAGGCATTGCCACGCTCGTGGACCCTATGCTTTACTTTTCTTTGCCATAGCAAATCTTTATAGTCTTGCTTGTTAGTTGTTAAGAAAAGGTTATATCTGATTATATGCAGCAGAACCAAGTTTCCCAACAATGAATATCCGAGGTGGTATAGAAATAAGCAAATAGAAGAATGCTCATCGTGTTATGTTAAGAAGTTTATCCCTGTCAGCGATTTTTGATGAAATGTATTAGTAATGAGTACCACCTGGAATGCTCATTGTCTCCCTTCTTCTCAGTTTAAAAGATAAAGAGAATCTCCCTTTTTTTTAATAATATTTTTATTCAGGATGTATTTTTTGAGTTGTCTTCAAAGAGAACGGGTATCTGATTGATTATTAAGACATCAGGATTCAGGATGCTATGCGTCTGTTTGAGTTATGCTGCTATTGTTCTTCATATGCTGAACAAAGCTATACTTATCAGATTTGTTAAATTGGGAGAGTTCTCTGGAATGTTTTCGCCATAGAGGAAGGATATATATGAACAATGGATTGTTGGTAGTTTGTATATGTAAGTAATATGGTCTATCAGGTATCTTCACTAGGATATTCTTTTATACTTTACTCGGTCCAAGTGAGGGCATATGTACTGTACACAAACATATATTTAGAAATATAGTTACTGAAAATTTCTCAAATTTCCACTCTCCAAAGTTTATCACGATATAATTCAGTGCGATCTTTTGCTTGTGTACTTATTTATGGGTGCCTTTTGCATCCAAAAGTCTTGGTAACCCATGGTACTCGTACTTTTGCCTTTGTTTTTATTCTTTTTGAAGCATACAAAATTAATCTTTTGATGGTTCATATTGCACCAACTAGAACTACTTTTTTCAAACTTTGGCTTTATAAGCAACTGTAACAGTGTGGGGGCCCCAGCATGCTGCTCGTAGGCCAAAAGGCCTATTAAAGCAGGCAGGATTTATCAGTTACCCTCTTTGTTTCATAGCCTGCTAACGTAACCTCGATCCTATTTTATGATATAGAGAAAACTTGATCCATCTCAATTGACCTTTTTTTCCCTTAACCCTTCTCTTTCGTTTTCATTTCCCTTGGTACTAATTGGTTTCCTCTTTAGTATACCTAGTAGTCTAGTAACTTTATTAGTTAGCTTGCTTATAATTAGTTTCTTATCCCATGATTATACTTGATTTGTTGTGCAATATTCACTTTTCTAGTTACAATTTGCGTTCCTGCTCATATTATCTTATCTAATGTTTATTGCGTTTAATGTCATTTTGTTGCTTAGTTGTTATGAACAGTGTCAGCAATATAGAAAATACTTATTTAAGATAATATAGTAATATAGAAAAGGGGGGGGGGGGGGGGTAACTTCAGAAGCATTTTACCTTTTCCCTTAAGTTTATGATTTCCCCTCTTTCGATATTTACATGTAATTTTGGATATGCAATCATATTTTATTGGAAAAAAAGTTAATGGATTGTAGGGCACCATAGCGCCAATCTTGCTACTGTGTGGTTACAGCCAGCATTTGCCATTGGAACTTAATCAGAACTTGTATGTCAATATATGTTTTATTTGAAGTTTTACTAACGAGGGTCGTCACAGACGGATGGTTCATTTCATTCACCAGAGTGGCATGCTGCTCGTTTGGCCAGCCTGAATACTTCTCACACAATAACATGGGAAGAGTTCAAAAAGAAACAAAAGGTAATAGCCTTCAATCTTAGTACTTTATATTATAAACAGATGAAAATGAAAGCTCTGCCTGTACAATTTTTTAATCATTTTAGCAATATACTTGTTTGCGTAGTTACACTTCACTTTGCCTCCTTGAGATATTTTATTTTTCCTCTCCTCTAAATCTTTGAGTCTTGTGATTCGATGCTTTAGTTTGACACTTTGGATTTACTTTTGAACATTTTAAAGTCCCTGTTTTGTTAGGAAATGTCACTTAACAGAACAGAATGGAAGAAAGGATTCTTGTAGCTGAGCCCAAAAACTTGGGATAAGGGCTTTGTTTTATTTCGTGTCGTAACTGTTTTCTTGCCATAGTTGCTTGTCATGTTGGACTAGCAAGGCTGTCCAGTGAATATGCTTCAAGCCTTTCACTAGTCTGCTAGTACGGTGTTAAGAATTTCTAATTTTGTTATCCATTCTTAGCTGGTTAATTTGTCTTAGTAGGCAAGTAAGATTGAATTGAAGTATAAATAATCTGTTAAGCACAGGAAGTAGAAACTATGTGGGAAAAGATCAACAGCAAATTGTCCGAGTAAGTATTTAACAATTTGTGCAACAAAAGTTTATGAATAGAATAAACATGGAGCAAACTGCTGCATATCTTTTCAAAAGGAACTGATTGCCATTATTTAAAAATTTTATCTGCAGATTCGAAACCATTAAGGATCTAGTTTTGAGATATATATCTTAGTTTGTTATGCAAATTTCTTTACATCATTTCCCTTGTCTGACAAAATGTGCTCTTTATTTAGAATGTGTCCTATATGTATGCATGTTGATTTGGTTCTATCTACATAAGAATAAGCTAGTCTTAATCACATAATTTAGGGTTATTATGCCCTAAAAATTGAAATAATTTTGGGCTCTTCATTGTCTAGTTTGGAAGACTTATAGATAAGTGGTGGAATTGGTTGATAACATCCAATTTTGACTTCCCGTTTCTTAAACCAGAGCCTTAATGGGAGCTTCGGTCTAACAGAAGCGGCACCCCAGTTGATTTTCCTACTTGAAAATAATGGCCACTTTGTACCAAATAGGCCTTGTAACCTAATTAGTGATTAATCAGGTCCTAGTTACATGGTTAAGGATATAAGTTGTACCTTAACTACAATGTCAACTCCTAAATTCCCAATGGCCTGATTAAAGACTGATTAGGTCCTAATAGCCTAATTAAGGGCTAATGACCTAGTTTGGAGTTAATTACATAATTAGGGATAAATGATATCCTAATTGTGCTATTAAGTATTAGTGAATGCCTAACAAAGGAATTAAGAGTTAAGGATAACTGATGACATTGTTAAAGGAAATGATTCTAGAGGGCCTACTTAGAAATTCTTAAGAGGGAATACGATAGCCTATAAAATGCTTGATCCACACCTTTTAAAGTGATCTACATTTTTGAAACACCAATTAAATGAAAATTGTATTCTTTGAACATTACTTACTCATGCATCAAGTTAATGTAAATTGAAAGGTTTTGTAGCTGTAGAAAATAGAGCACTTGATGGATGGGATAAAAATGCTTAAATGATGTTATCTATCAATATATATATTTTGACACATGAAATTAGTGCATTTTTTAGGCTATGGTTATGTGAACATTAAGAGGATTACCCTTTCCAGTTGTTTCCATATATATATATATATATATATATATATATATATATATATATATATATATTACAAGAAATGTGTGTGGATATCCTAAATTAACACTTGTGTACTATTTCTACACATTACACAGTTCAAAAGATTTAGAAATATAGACTTTTTGGAATATGACTTTCTTCATTATATGACCAAAAAGATAGAGTCAAGTTGCACGAGTTCTAATCAGATAGTTCAAGAATTGAGCAACTACTTGACCAAGGCACAAGTGTTGTACCTGAAATCACTACAAGAGTACAAAGTGTTGTACGGTTGTACCTGAAACCACTACAAGAGCACAAGTGTTGTACCTGAAACCTCTACAAGAGTTGTACGTCAACATTCACATATGGTGTCTTTTATTCATTTGAATGAAGTGTACTCGACAATAGCTGACATGGAGGATAGTAATCCAACAACATATAATCAAGCTTTGTAGGATGGCGACGCATCTCAGTTGGAGCATGTCATAAAGTTTGAGATTGATTCCATGTATGCAAATAGTTTATGAACTGTAGTAGGTCCATCAGAAGGCGTAATTCCTATTGGATGTAAGTGGATTTACAAGTGCAAGAGTGACATTAATGGTAAAGCAGAGACTTTCAGATCTAGATTAGTGACAAAGGATACACTCAAGTCAAAGGAATTAATTATGATGGCACATTTTCGCCTGTAGCAATTCTATAATCGATATAAATGTTGTTCGTAATTGTAGAATTGATGGACTATAAGATATGGCAAATGGATGCAAAGACAACTTATTCTTAACGGGGAGTTGGAAGAGGACATTTATATGCAACAATATAACTTCTGCGTAAGAGCATTATCCAATTCTATATATGGCCTAAAACAAGCCTCTAGGAGCTGGAATAAAAGGTTTGACCAAGATGTCAAGGGTTATGGTTTCGAACAGAATCTAGAAGAGTATTGTGTTTATATGAAAAGTAGCGGGAGGCCAGTTTTCTTCCTAGTTTCATATGCGACTGACATTCTGCTCATTGGGAATGATGCAGGGGTAATGTCAACATTCAATATCTGTTTAGTGAATCGATTTTCATTGACAAACCTTGGTGAGTGATTCTATATTCTCTGTATTAAGCTTTTGCGAGATTGTGGGCAACTAATATTAGGATTGACCCAAGCCAAGTATATTAGCAAAATCCTGTATAGTATCAACATTACAAACTCGAAAGAATCGTTGTCCCATTTAGACATGGAGTTACACTTTTTAGAAAGCAATGCCCTAGTAACTCATCTGATATTTGATCAGATAAAAGTGTATATCCTATTGTCTCGGCTATAGGAAGCATCAGGTTTGCCATGCTTTGTACCAGACCAAACATCTGCTACATTGTTGGGATTGTTAGTAGATTCCAGAGCAATCCCATATGGAGCATTGCTGCATTGCAGAACAATCAAGAATATCCTGAAGTACAAGGATTACATCTTGACATACTCCGTTGATCGGCTTTCTCCTCTAGGATACACAGATGCAGATTTTCAGTCTGACCCGGATGATAGTATCTACCATTCGGTCCATGTTTACACTTGCTGGCAGAGCATTTAGTATTGCAACATCAAATATAGGGCCATCGCAAATTCGACTACTGAGGCAGAATAATGGTTGATTAAGGAATCTCGAATGAAGCAATGTGGCATTATAGATTCCTTATTGAGCTAGGAGTGGTCTCCAGTTGCATTGTCTCCATTACCATTTTTATGTGACAACAGTACAGAAGTTGTTCATTGTAGAGACCCCAGAGACCATTCAAAAAATAAAACATGTGAAAAGGAAGTAAAATACTATTCGAGAATCAATGAGTCAAAAAAAAATTATAGCTGATACAAAGGTTGCATGAGCTGATAATGTTTCTGATCAAATGGTAAAGCCACTGCCTACTAAGCTATACTCTAAAAATGTTGAAAACATAGGGGTCATAATGATGGCTAGATAATGACTAGATGGTTACGAGTCAAAGTGGTAGTATGTTTTTAATCATATCTTTATTATTTGTATGAGATACATTTGGTTAATAAAAGTAATTTATTTAACTCAACTATAAATGGTTATTTTTGGTTGATTATGAGATGAGTCAATTCGGTATAAGATATCAATATCTTTGGGGTATTGAATGAATGTCCAACAACATGAGATGAAATTATGGGAGATCAAATATTCAATATCCTTACATGATACACTTAAACTAAGTCACAACTATGATTGAACTTGGGAGAGATCGATTCTAATAGCTGCTACACGTATGCAATAGTTATTATAGTGATGGCTATGATGATTCTCACCAAACAAGATGAGATCTTGCATTGATAGATAGGTAACATTCTGTGAGAAATTGTCAAAGCAAAAACAAATATGTCATAGTTGGGCAAGTTTCTTACAACTGATGTGATGTGATCCTCTCACCTGAGAGGTCGATGTTGTCATATTGGTAGTTTGACATACTTTGACGAACCGATGCAATATGTTCTAGAATAAGCGATAAGTTGGGTGTGTCAAGTATCATGAGATGTACAATAATGAATCCACCAAACGAATATTAGGTATAGAACTTATTAGTAATGGAACTTAATCATAGTTGACAGGAACAAAATCCTTGCCAAGTGTTTGCTGCAGATATGTTTTGTACATGCTGTTACAACTTTAGTATGTATTGGGTATGGTTTAGACAATGACTAAATTCCCGGCTGCCAGTACATGTGCCAGATTGTGGAAGGATTATCACAGTCATATGAATGAGATCAAGTTAGAGTGTACTAGCGAAAATATACAATATATCCTTTTGTGAGCAAATTAGAGCCCTCAAGGGAAGTAGTCTTTCAATTCAAAATTGACGTCTTGGGACACTATTTTTGGTGCCTAGAATCGATCTTGGTAGGTGATGGCTTCTTAAGCGCTAGACACAGACTTTGACCAACTTCTTTAAAATCTCAAGTTACACACGAACTTCGATAAGATCTACTATGACGTATTCGGCAGCTTGGCTGACCAAGAGTTGAGTCGATCACAAATGGTCTACTCAGTTCCAGTTCAGACAACCTCAGAGTAGGTAACTTCGTACAAGATTATTAGGTCATTGATTGAATTAATTAATTACTTTAACTAATTTATGGAAGATTGGTAAGCAAAATGGTTTCGATAGTCCAAGTGAGAGTTCGTTGTTTTGGATGTTCCATATCTTAGCCAACAAAAAGTTACATCTTTTAGTTGCATGGTTAAAATTACATCCAAAGAAATATTCCCATAGATGGCTTCTTAAGCGCTAGACACATACTTCGGCCAACTTCTTTAATTCTCAAGTTACACACGAACTTCTATAAGACCTAATATGACGTACGGCTGACCAAGAGTTGATCTAATAACAAATGGTCTACACAGTTCCAGTTCAGATAACCTCATAGTAGGCAATTCATACAAGATTATCAGATCGTTATGATTGAATTAATTAAATAGTTAATTACAATTAACTAAATTATGGAGGATTGGTAAGCAAAATGGCTTTGATAGTCCAGGCGTGAGTTCGTTGGTTTGGATTTTCCAAATCTTAGCCAAAAAAATGTTATATCTTTTAATTGCATGGACATCCAAAGAGAGAATCTTAGAGATATCTATGCTGCACGAACACAAAAAAATAGTGTTCGTATTGTGTTAGTACTTATGTCCGTGTCTTCATTCGTGCAACATAGGTGATTATACGGTATCTATGAAAATGTATATATCCAGTATGCTTATTGTGTCCTCCATACTTGTGCAACATAGGATGAGATCCATTTGAATTTGTTCTTTTTGCAAATCTAACCCTAAACCTACCAACTTTATCGTCAATAATTCTATATATAAGGAAATTAAATCAAAAAATGGGATGCAAGTTTTTTCTGAAACTCACAAAACACAGTTTTTTTTCTTTGATTCCTAAGGAGTTGAGGAAGCGCCTCTACAAGGAGACCCTCTGTGAGATATAAAGAGTTGGAGGCATTACCCTTGCAATCCCCAAGAAGTCGTTACCTTCCATAAATCGATTATGGCATAAGGAATAGTGTGTCGGCGACTGGACATAAGTTGTACTCCCTAAATTGATGGTTAACCTAAATAATAATATTTATTTGCATGACTGCAACAGTTTCTAATTTGTATCACTTTGATTTCAATTTTTGTTAGCAAACAAAACCGTAGTAGTCATGCAAATCAAAATTATCATCTAGATTAACCATTATTCTAAGGAGTAGATAAAATAGAACGTACATTGGTTGCCAAAATACTATTCTTGATGGATATACGTAGGTGAAGACTTGTTGAGTGTCGCAAGTATATTGACTCCAACTCTTTATATCTCAGACAGGGTCTCCTTGCAAAGAGACTTCTCCCCGTCTCCTTGGGAAGGAAAGAAAAATAACTAAAATCTTTGTAAGTTTCATATATAAATTACCATGGTTAGTATTGCAACAAAATAAATCCAAGTAGATCTCATATGTATATAAATATTTTAGTTGGCTAATATTTGGAAATGATAGGACATCCAAACCAACAACTTTCACTTGACTATTATATTCATTTAGTTACCATTCCTCCATAAATTAGTTATTATAGTTAAGTATTAAATTATGAGAAAATTTGAGTGGCACCCCACTTTGTTTACCCAAATTTAAGATGCACCCCACTGCGTTACACTATTGTAATTCACCCCACACTTTTGACGAATTTCGTCCATATTCGACGGTCAACTGAGTTGACATATTTTTTTGACAAAAATACCCCCATAGCAGAAAACCACCTGCCTCCCACCGTCGTGCTCGCCCTCCCCCTCCCCCTCCCACAGCCCTCTGCCGCCGCCACTACCACCATCACCACCATCATCTCCACCACCTTCACCATCACCACCACTACCACCTTCATCATCACCACCACCACCACCACCACTACCACCTTCACCATCACCACCACCACCACCACCAACCCCTGCTCCCCCGCCGTACTCGTCCCCCCTCCCCCCTCCCCCGCGCCTCCGACCCCGCTCCCCTCGCGCCTCCCACACAACAACAACAGCCATCGGCTACGCGGGAGTGGGGGCAGCGCAGTGGCGGCGAGGTCGGGGGGGGGTGCGAGCGCGTGGGGGGGGGGGCACCGCTGCGGCGGCGGCGGCGCATGGAGGGGGCAGCGCTGCTGGCAGTGGGTCGGGGGGGGGGGGGGGCGAGCGCGTGGGGTGGGGGGCAGCGCGGCGGCGGCGGCGGAGGGGGGTGGGGGGCAGCTCTGCGGCGGCAGCGGGTGACGGCCGGAGGGGGGCGGCGATCCCCAGCTGGAGACGACAGGGTGCACGGGTGATGCGGGAAAGAAGACAACATATTAGAATATTTTTGTCAAAAAAAAGGGTCAACTCAGTTGACCGTCTAATATGGATGGAATCCGTCAAAAGTGGAAAGTGAATTACAACAGTGTAAAGCCGTGGGGTGCACCTTAAATTTAGGTAAACAAAGTGGGGTGTCACTCAAATTTTCTCTTAAATTATTAATTCACTCATATTGAACTAATTATTTAGCAGGAAGATGTACACTGAGGTAGAATGAATTGAGACCCTATGCTTCATTTTTCATCAACTCACTCTTGGTTGTCCCAACACGGTGTATTAGGTTTGGTTCAAAGTTCGTATCTAAATTGACCCTATTTATATGACTAATAATTGTTAGACATGCTAAAGCCCATATTGACTATTGAGAATTTGGTGACTATCTAACCCATAGTCAATACATTGACCCCTTAGAGTAAAGTTGTAGTGGCACATACAAATCAACGTCTGGCTAGAATTTTGTTCTTGGTAACTATGCTCATGTTTCATTCTTAGTGTTCATGTAATGATTCCTTGTTAAGCAACCATGCATCCTTGATGATCCTTGACACACCCAACTTATTGCATAGTGATTTTAGACCAATTTTGTCAGCAAATTAGAGCTTGTAGTGGAAGTAGTCATGCAAATCAAAATTACTATCTAGATTAACCATTAATCTAGGAAGTTGATAAAAACGAACTTATATCGAATCACCAAGATGTTATTCTCCACGTTTGATCAATCTAGGCATGTTATGATTTTTGAGCACCGAAAGTGTAACACATCCTACTTCACATCTTGGTGAGGGTCTCCTTGCAGAGAGACTTATCCCAACTCCTTGGGAAGGAAAGAAAAGAACTGAAACTTTTTGTAAGTTTCAAAAAAAAATTAGATATCTACTTATGACATTTGATTTTCTTTTATGGAATACTAGATAATTGGTTTGGGTTTTTCATGTTTACGATTGCAACAAAACAAATCTACATAAATCTCATATATCTAGGATAGTTTGTTTGGATATAATCTTAACCATGCAATTAAAAGATCGTTCTTTATAGCTAGCTAAGATTTGGATATGATATGACATGTAAACAAGCAAACTCCCACTTGAACTAACCAGTGTTATAGATTTCGCTGGACGGAATCGGAGCGGCGGAGGGCCACCTAGGCGGCCGCACAGATTTTTTTTTAAAATTTGAAATATGAATTTTAAATTTTTTTTTGATTTTTTTGAAATTTTGTTGATTTTTTTTTGAAATTAATTTTTATTATTTTATTTTCAAATTTCAAATTTCAAATTCAAAAAATTGAAAATTTCAAAAAATCTTGCTTAGCCGGACAGGCCGCCTAGCCTGCCTAGGCGTCGAACAGGTCCGAACAGGCGCCTAGGTCAGCTGAACAGGGGGGTTTCGGCTCGTTGGGAGGCCGCAGAGCTCTAAACAGCCGCCTAGGCCGATTTTTAGAACAGTTCAACTAACTATCATAGTTATTAGTTGGTAGTTCTTAATCAAATTAACTAATTAGTTAATGAGATCATATTGAACTAATTATTCTCCAAGATTGTCACGCTCCGCTCCCGTAGGGGCGATCGTCCTCGCTAAGGCGTGATGCCGCACGAGCCTAGATTGCGCTCGTGCAAGGCGGGTTCCATAACGGCCGATTTCAGCGGCTGCGACGGGGTCGTCGCACAGAAGTCCCATGCAGAGACATTAAATCATAGCAGCGGAAATTTAAAGCAAAACACAAGTTATCCAAAGAAGCTCTTTATTGACATTGAAACAAGGATTACAAAGGGCGCAAGGCCAAGATTACAATTCTCTCAAGCTCACTCAAGCTCACATTACAAGTCACTTAGCTCTCTCTCATCTCTCAATTACAAGTCTTGATCCAGCGGAAGCTTTGGAAGGCGACGTCCATACATTATGTCCTGTATAAGTCTTTACTCCATGCGGCCGTACGCTTCGAATCGCCAAGGAACTCCATACCTCGACGCATCCAAGCGAGTCCCGCGCCACGAGCTTCTACCTATGCCTGCACATGTAAACTATGTGGGTGTCAGTACTCAACTGTACTGGTGGAATGAGCTCCTCGTCCACCCATACAAAACCAACACGTTTACTTTACTTTTGTGCAACTTAGTCCCCTTTGTATTGTCTTTCTACACTTTCCTTAGGATCAGTTTTAGGACCGACGCCTTGGCCTATTTTGTGCCTCTAGACCATCCCGTGCTTGCAACAACAATGTTGACTCAAACAACGTTAGCCTATCAAGTCGTGCTTGCCTTTCGGCCAAATCAGAGACGCAACTACGCGGTAGTACCCAATTTCCTTATGACCGTGCTACAATTCCTTTGTGTCGTGCCTCGCAACTCAGTGCGAATCGACCATATCTCTGCCTTGCGGCCACCCTTTGTTATTTGGATCGCCAACTGACCCAATAAGGACTTGTGGGTTGAGTGTCACTCGACTGACTTTGCCTTGCGACGGTTTCCCAACTTAAACTCAAACAACTCAACCAACTTATGCAACTTATATGCCGACTCATCTATATGATTTGGTCACTGACTCCCAGAGCCATCGTGGACTTCTCTTTCTTTTTGTTAGACGGGCGTCCCTTTCAGCGTAAGGTAGCTAGCCCCGCTGCAAGTCCCCGCCTAACCCGTGCAAAGCACAACTAATCATTTGTTTCCCAATGCCCGCATCGATCCCGTGGCCTCGGGTTGTCGTGCGGGGAAATTCTCACCTTGTCGACAAGTTGTTTGTTTTCCAATGCCCGCAGCGGTCCCGAGGCCTCGGGTTGCCGTGCGGGAAAACTCTCACTTTGTCGACAAGTTGTCCAATGACCATGCAAGACTCGACACAAACTGACGTCTCACACAATCATGCTACCTCTAGTGTTACCATGACTTTCGGGACCAAGTTCAATACTTTCCAAATCTGAGACCGCCTCGCCGACCTATAGTCGCGAGGCCTCGCCGACCTGTAGTCGTGAGCATACTTTCCATGTTACCATATCATTTCATTCAACTCAATGCCTATTCGATAGTCTTTTCTCCAAAAACTCATTTCATCGACCGTGGTTCATGCCTTAATGCTACGTCCGAGCATCGTGCCTCAAACCGACTTACGTTCTACGCGACGCTATCGCCCAAATCATACTTTATATGATGGGCCTTGGGATCGTGGGACTATTTAACTTGACAACCGCAGAAAGAGCGGGACAGCACTAGGAATGACTTAGGTCGATCGGCGTAACTTTGCCTAACTTAATCGAGCCTATAACTTGACTCAAGGGACGAGCAAAGGCTATGCCAAGCCTTGCGTTATGGAAACGTGCATGCTTTGTCGAGCATTTATGCGGGCGACGCCTATGACTTGGGCCAACTCAAGTGTCGGGACAATTCGACGGGACCGTGCATGCTTTAACGAGCATTCACGCAGGCGACGCCTATGACTCAGGCTATTTCATAACTTTGTGTCGAAGACCAACTTTCCTTCTCCCAAGCCACAGGACGAAGGACCGAGTGTCATTTTCAAAGCACGCCGTGCACCAACTCTAAGCCGACCGTTGGACATTTTTCCATGTTCTAACTCATTTCGACCCGTCGGGATTATTCCCTTTAGCTATGTGGATCCATCTCTTTTATTATTAAGCCTACTTGTGCAAGTTGAAAACATGCGTATTATTATGTGAAGGCAAAGATGAGGCAAGTTCACCGAAACTACCCCACCTGAGCGAGCGGTCGCCTTGACCGAGATGTCTTCGAGTCGCCGTTGTAAGGCTACGTCCGAACGCCGTCGGCGTTTCGATCCTCCGATTGACTGAGCGGGACGGGGCACTACATCATACACCACTCAGAAAAAGTTTCGTCCTCAAAACTAACTGAGTACTTATTTACTTATTACTTTACTCGACATTGAAGAACTCTCGCACACACTACGCCTATGCGTTTCCTCAATCCGAGCCACGCTCGCACTACCCTCAATCTTTTCCTTGAAACTCTATTTCGAAATCCTCAACACTTTTCCATTCCTCTAGTTCACTCGATTCACATATCACTTAGTTGGACCGTACACATATTTTAGGCGTCCCCAAAATACATGTATTTCAGCCAAGCCTCGTGATAGAGAATCCACCATCACCACTCGAGTCGGATCGTGCACATATTCGGGCGCCCATGATATAGGTGCATGTCAACCGAGACTCGCGAGTGGTGCCTCCGTAACTTCTATCGCTTCGCGCTCGGACGTCTGCCTAACCGCTAGGCTATATCTTTTGGCCAAGGTTATTCGTCAGCATTGGAAACATAGTTCCCAAACAACAATATCAACACTGGCCCCATCCTAAGGTCAAACCAAGTTGATAGTACGGGTTTTTCTACCCAAGCTCGCATCACTCCGATTTCTAAACATCGAGCATCGATTCCCTACGCACATCCCAACATTCCGCCTATCAATCCTTCCAAGTTAAGCACGCTAAGACACGATTTATCTCTAAACCATAATTCACATTTCATATTTCCTAAGTCATTCATCCCAATTCACGTATTCGATCACGAGGTCATCTGACTTAACAATATGTTGCGCCCCGATCTCACGCGAGTCAGATTATCCACGGTGGGCACGAATCACCATGCACGCTCCCGCAAGATAATCATTCTCATCGGGACGTAACTCTTGTTTTGTGTCTAGACTAATTCATTCTCGATGCGCGGATCGGACTTACTTCATCCTGAAGTTTATTCAATCATCAATCGCAAGTCCTACAAATCCTCGAATTCACCTTTGCGTCAAGCCAACAAGTCGAGACAATCAATGTTGCCGCGTCCTGATTTTCCGAGTTCGATCATTCCCGCGACATGAATCACCATGTCAACGCTCACGCGGAACGATTGCCCCAAATCCGACGCAACGCATGTGCGAGGCTAGAGTTGCACTCGCGCAAGACAAGATCGTCGACGTTGTGGTTATCCGCGTAACCATCAAAACACAATCATTTTCATCCAACATTCATCTCGGTCAAAATCCTAAGTATCTTATCCAACCGAACAATAACACTTGCACGATCGTCATTTGCCGAGTCAGAGTACCCCCGAGTTATCGCATAGCGATCTTCGATACGCCTCAATACCATCGACGATATGCGTAACCTGACGATCTTCTTTTGCAACCAAATTCGAGTCGTGCGAATGATGCTATCGTCCGACTGGATAATCTCCTCGACTTTTCAATTCAAGTTTGATCATTACCCCTCGAATCATTCACAACATCAATTTCCTTAATCAATCGACCGACATCCCTGAGGCTATCGCATACACCACTCAGGGATGAAGTCATTCAACAAATCCTCAACTTATCATTCGAATCAAAATCCACTTATTCAAATCCCGTTCGAACCCTTCCTCGAATTCCAAGCACGCTTATCTATATCGCATCGACGTTATCGTCGCTCTCCAGTACCCCTATCCATAGTCACCCCACTTTACTCAATCGAGTTCAACTCATTCTCGTCCGACACAATTCAATTTTCGCACTCGACTTTTGTAAGGTCGACGCAACTTTGGTGTATATGTCCAGCCCGACTTAGCCAACCGTGCTCACGCTAACCATCTTTTTGTTTTGTTGTCAAAAACTGTTCTCCTATGTTTTGCAAAATAGATAGACTTATTGTATGGACATCCCGTGGGACAATTGAGAGAGAGCGCACCAACGATATCAACTTGCGGAAGCACAATTCAGAGTTTGCGGAAACGAGTTAAAGAATTCAATCGATAGTCCAAGGACGTAAAGCCGTGCTCTGATACCATTATGTCACGCCCCGCTCCCGTAGGGGCGATCGTCCTCGCTAAGGCGTGATGCCGCACGAGCCTAGATTGCGCTCGTGCAAGGCGGGTTCCATAACGGCCGATTTCAGCGGCTGCGACGGGGTCGTCGCACAGAAGTCCCATGCAGAGACATTAAATCATAGCAGCGGAAATTTAAAGCAAAACACAAGTTATCCAAAGAAGCTCTTTATTGACATTGAAACAAGGATTACAAAGGGCGCAAGGCCAAGATTACAATTCTCTCAAGCTCACTCAAGCTTACATTACAAGTCACTCAGCTCTCTCTCATCTCTCAATTACAAGTCTTGATCCAGCGGAAGCTTTGGAAGGCGACGTCCATACATTATGTCCTGTATAAGTCTTTACTCCATGCGTTATGTCCTGTATAAGTCTTTACTCCATGCGGCCGCACGCTTCGAATCGCCAAGGAACTCCATACCTCGACGCATCCAAGCGAGTCCCGCGCCACGAGCTTCTACCTGTGCCTGCACATGTAAACTATGTGGGTGTCAGTACTCAACTGTACTGGTGTAATGAGCTCCTCGTCCACCCATACAAAATCAACACGTTTATTTTACTTTTGTGCAACTTAGTCCCCCTTTGTATTGTCTTTCTACTCTTTTCTTAGGATCAGTTTTAGGACCGACGCCTTGGCCTATTTTGTGCCTCTAGACCATCCCGTGCTTGCACCAACAATGTTGACTCAAACAACGTTAGCCTATCAAGTCGTGCTTGCCTTTCGACCAAATCAGAGACGCAACTACTCGGTAGTACCCAATTTCCTTATGACCGTGCTACAATTCCTTTGTGTCGTGCCTCGCAACTCAGTGCGAATCGACCATATCTCTGCCTTGCAGCCACCCTTTGTTATTTGGATCGCCAACTGACCCAATAAGGACTTGTGGGTTGAGTGTCACTCGACTGACTTTGCCTTGCGACGGTTTCCCAACTTAAACTCAAACAACTCAACCAACTTATGCAACTTATATGCCGACTCATCTATATGATTTGGTCACTGACTCCCAGAGCCATCGTGGACTTCTCTTTCTTTTTGTTAGACGGGCGTCCCTTTCAGCGCAAGGTAGCTAGTCCCGCTGCAAGTCCCCGCCTAACCCGTGCAAAGCACAGCTAATCATTTGTTTTCCAATGCCCGCATCGATCCCGTGGCCTCGGGTTGTCGTGCGGGAAAACTCTCACCTTGTCGACAAGTTGTTTGTTTCCCAATGCCCGCAGCGGTCCCGAGGCCTCGGGTTGCCGTGCGGGGAAACTCTCACTTTGTCGACAAGTTGTCCAATGACCATGCAAGACTCGACACAAACTGACGTCTCACACAATCATGCTACCTCTAGTGTTACCATGACTTTCGGGACCAAGTTCAATACTTTCCAAATCTGAGACCGCCTCGCCGACCTATAGTCGCGAGGCCTCGCCGACCTGTAGTCGCGAGCATACTTTCCATGTTACCATATCATTTCATTCAACTCAATGCCTATTCGATAGTCTTTTCTCCAAAAACTCATTTCGTCGACCGTGGTTCATGCCTTAATGCTACGTCCGAGCATCGTGCCTCAAACCGACTTACGTTCTACGCGACGCTATCGCCCAAATCATACTTTATATGACGGGCCTTGGAATCGTGGGACTATTTAACTTGACAACCGTAGAAAGAGCAGGACAGTACTAGGAATGACTTAGGTCGATCGGCGTAACTTTGCCTAACTTAATCGAGCCTATAACTTGACTCAAGGGACGAGCAAAGGCTATGCCAAGCCTTGCGTTATGGAAACGTGCATGCTTTGTCGAGCATTTATGCGGGCGACGCCTATGTCTTAGGCCAACTCAAGTGTCGGGACAATTCGATGGGACCGTGCATGCTTTAACGAGCATTCACGCAGGCGACGCCTATGACTTAGGCTATTTCTTAACATTGTGTCGAAGACCAACTTTCCTTCTCCCAAGCCACGGGACGAAGGACCGAGTGTCATTTTCAAAGCACGTCGTACACCAACTCTAAGCCGACCGTTGGACCTTTTTCCATGTTCTAACTCATTTCGACCCGTCGGGATTATTCCCTTTAGCTATGTGGATTCATCTCTTTTATTATTAAGCCTACTTGTGTAAGTTGAAAACATGCGTATTATTATGTGAAGGCAAAGATGAGGCAAGTTCACCGAAACTACCCCACCTGAGCGAGCGGTCGCCTTGACCGAGATGTCTTCGAGTCGCCGTTGTAAGGCTACGTTCGAACGCCGTCGGCGTTTCGATTCCTCCGATTGACTGAGCGGGACGGGGCACTACAAAGATGATGCCTACACGTGGTATAAAGAGTTGGAGGCATTACACTTGCGGCGCTTAAGAATTCATCACCCGCCTAACTCGATTCTAGGCATTAGAAATTGCGTGTTGACGAGCGACGACCTGTTGTAGGTTCTTTTTTATTTACTCCTAGGTTAATGGATAATCTAGAGGACAATTTTGCTTTGCACGATATATACACACAAATATATTGAATTGGTAAACAACTCCTACTACCCGGCATAAGCACGATTTTTTTATTACATCAACCTCTTTAACCTAGGCTTGGGTCGATTTCTCTGCATGCCTATTTTCGATTTTTATACCTTTGATGACATCCTTCCTCGATCTACCGCTTGAGTTGATCTCCATGCACGCTGCATCCATGCTGATCGTCAGTTCACGATCTTCTTTGCTCGCATAGATGGTTCCTCCATGTCTAGGTCTCAATCAACCGTTACCTGGATATATCGGTTCATCCACATTCTTAATTAAGTGCATAGAACGCCTATGGTAATTCGAACCACCGACCTGGTTTTCCGAGTCCTTATGTCTCCAGGACTTGCCACTTGAGCTAGTGCTTGTTGATTATATATATATATATATATATATATATATATATATGAGCAGGCGCGTACGTGGGCCCCACGAGCCCCCCCCCCCCCACATCCGATGGTGAGGGGGGCGGGGCTCCCCCCGCGGGCCTTTTGATCCGCGCCCTATATATATATATATATGCCCTCTCTCAAGGGATTGAAATTGAGTGCACCTCGGACGTTTGGTAATGAATTAGTAAGCCTTTTAAACAGGCAAATCATCTATTCTAGGCGCACTCACTTAAACACTACGCAGCTAGTGTACAATGAAGATGAAAACAAGGCACCGAGCTTCGTATTGAGAAGCAGGGGCGATCTTATAATTTACATAATTTTTTTTTCTTGCTTTCTCACCAGGGGTTTGGTCTAAACTATTACTAAGATCATGCATAGAGACGAGGTCTAGTAATACACAAAAAATTGTCAACCGGCAATTGACACTTGTTTAACAATACGAAGTATTTATGCTGTCCAATATAATTTTAGAATGAACCAAAATGTTAGGGAGACTAGATACTTCGAGAGCTATGATTCATCAATCAGCACTTCTTGTGATTTGCTCATATACTAGATGAAAGTCAAGCTGCTAAGTTATGTTCTTTGCATGTAAGCAGAATGAATCCTAATCCAATCAGGATTAGGTTAATTCTGGTTTGATCTGAAACTTTTCTTGGATATTATCTTTCTTTTTGGATTTGTGATATCAGAATGTAATAGGCTCAAGAACCCTGTTTTAGTCATATTTATGATTCTTGGGTTATAAAGAGTGTTGTTTCCATTTGAATACATTTGAAACTATTTTTGGTTTAAGGATGATACAATAGAGAATATCTACTAGGAGGAAGGGTTCTCCCCTAGAATACAAAATTTTCTTTGTCATTTCCCCTTGTTTATCTGATCAAAATTCATCCATTCTAATGTATTTCCAAAACCTAGTTTTTGGTAAAGATGAGATTTACAGAGAATCTTTGAGGAAGAATTCTCCTTGTACTTGCTAAGGGCACACGAGGATAATTTGTTTTGTGCATTACTTGCATGATTGCATCTATAGTACTGTATTCCTTGTTGAATGTACCCATTGTCACAGTTTGTCGTGGAGTTCATGCAGCTCTTTGCTGGGTTGCGATAATTTCTATCGTTCTTTCGTGTGAGTGCTTGAAGTGCACTGCATTTTGGACAGACCAACACCAGTTCACCAAAATGACTGTATCTTGGGCCTAGCGTTGTAGTTTCAACTAATGTTCAAAAAGTCGGTCGATACTGAACATGTTGGCCATATCAAATCAGTTTTGAACATATCTGATCCAACAACACATAAAATTATTGGTATTGGCCAATATTTTAAGAATTATCTTACTTATTTATGAAATATTCATCTTGGCCAATATTATATCTGTTATTAGTATCAGCCAATATATTCCAGAAATTACAATTTTATTTCCTCAGATCTACAAAATTGTATACAACATTCCTTATTTCTTCAATCGGATTTCTTAGTGTGAACAGTCCAATTACTGGATTGGAAATTTTATCTATTTCTCATGGATATGCACATCTAATACATATCAAGAAGAAAGAAAATATTTAGTTCGTAAGAGAAAATTAGTACCTTAATCCATGAAAAAAAAAGTGATACTACCTTTTCAGATTAAATAACAGAATGTTGAGTCTAGAGAGGCTAGTATGAGAAAAGGGTGAACTTGATGCGATGAAAGAGAGTTTTAAGAAAGCAATGCAAAATTTTACATGCCTTAGTTTATTTTCTTTTAAATCATTATCTTCATCTTCTTTATTTTCAGTCATGTTGAAGATTAAATATGTATTTCAAAATCGCGTTAAACAAATTTCTTGGCATGAATGAGAAGGAGTCCAGCAGCTAAAATTCAAGTCAACGTGAGAGAGAAAAATGAATATGAACAACCAGTTGGCCCATTGCTTGTTATTATATCTTTAATCTTTTTCATGTGATCTAACAGAGTTCCAAGTCAAAATCCAAGTGATATCTTCCAAAGGCTTGTTTTCTATAAATGTTTGAGCGTGTATACAATTAATATGTAGACAACTTTCTGTGTCTCTGATTACATCACCTAGTATTTGGAATCAAGCTGCAACTCGCAATAGAATAGTGTGAGCGGGTCGATTATGCAGACAGCCTGTTTAATTGCTCTTTATACCATTAAGCATCTGATTAGTTGTTGATCAACATCATCATCACCCAGCTTTCTCCATCAGAATGGGGTCGGCTATGGACGGTGAAGCATAAGAAAGCTCCATGAAAGACTTGATAAAGGTTTTATGACCGGCTGCCAACATGACGTCAACCCACTATTTTGGTGCTAAATTTCTAGCCAAGTCAATTGTGATCATGCGATGGTCATGTCATAGAACCTAGACGGCCTGTTAGCAGGTATGTAGACATGCCTTTTGGATATGCACTTTAAGCTCATGCAACCAAGGATCACCTTCCAAATTCTCCTAGACTATAAAGATTCTAGGCGAAGAGATAAAGATGATACAATTTGCTATTGGAAATTGCATTCATCTTTGTGACACATTAAGCCAAAGAGTGAAGTATGACAATCCCATGCATTCATCTGATTAGTTGTTGATGTTTTGCTAAGTTAGTATTGAAGGTCTCAGACTCTCAATCTGACCTGTTAGCCTTCTATTAACCCACAAAAATATTCTGTTCTCGCCCAGACTCATTCGATTTCTCCAGCCTATGCCTGGCATGCACGGACCCCTTGTCCCCATTTCTCTCTCCATACTTCTGGCAACTCTGGCGAACATTCAACAACTACTACAATTCTGTGAGGACATTTAAATTTGTTAAGTTTCTTTAAATATAGAAAAAGTTATTAACCACCCTTTTCTGTAAACTTCTAGGCAGTGTTTTAAAAACCGGACCGGAGATCGACCAGAAGAAGGCACTGGGTCTGGTCAAATCGGTTCAACCAGTGGTTGAACCACTGGGTTAACCTAAGTGGCCCAAGTTCAATCTTTTTTGGACACTGACTTTTACAAAAATATTCTTTTACAACCACTTTTTGAAAAAACAGTGGGTCAATACTGACCCGGCCTGGAAAAGCTACCGGTTCATGGGTCAACCGGTTGAACTAGCCAGTCAGGTCCGGTTTTTAAAACACCTAGTCTAAGTTTTCAGCAGTCGATGTGGTGACCTTTCTGGTAGCTGTCATTAGTGGCCTCTTATCTGCTATCAGCAGCATCCTCTTTCTCCTGTTTTTGAACTATTTTCCTATTTCTAACTTCTTGAAGTAGTACTAAACTTTTGGCAAAAGTATTCTTTCCGTCTACATACTGTGATCTTATTTACCACCACGTCATTGTATTATTTAGATGCTTGGCTCAGATTGAGCACATACTGAAACCACACAATGCAATTTCTTTTATATCTATGTATTATGTATACCTCACCTTTGTCCTGTTCGGTTCAGTGAGAAAGCTTTGATTATTAACTCAATGACCACACCCACCCTGTGGATTCTATTCACTTGAAAGTTTGAATCCTGCCTATACAAATTTATTCCCTCTACTAGTGTATAGATTTCAATTTTAATGTTGTTCATCTAGTCATGCTTAAAAATATTGTGCGTGTCAAGTGCTATATTGTTGAACCTTGTTTTCTTTCTATGTTCAGGAGGATGAGCTCAAGAGAGGTGAGCTGGAGGCTGACAAGGATAAAATGATGAGAGAATACAGGGCTCAGCTTGATGCTGAAAGAGCTCGCAAGCTATCCCAGGGAAGAAACCACTCTAGCAGCAAGTCACATCACAAGAAAGGTAATATGTTATGTTTTGTTGATTTTTTCTTTTATGTGATGGTTAAGCTACAGATTTAGAAATCTGAGAATTATGTAATAAAATGTAATAAAATGTAGTATATCCTTTGTATTATTGACTATTGCATTATACTAGCTCGTCTTGACTCGTAAGTTTTGAGTAATATCATTTGTTTAATATGAATGAAAAGTGCTTCTTTACTAATTACGGCATTTCGATGCAGAGAGGAAGGATAAAGATACAAAGAAACGGAGTAGAAAAAAGAGAAAGGTTTCTTGATTTCTAACTTTTGAGTTCTTTTTAACATTATATGCTTCGACCCTTTCCTAATATTCCAGCACTGCCCATTCTATCTGCACTTAGTTCCATAAATATCAGCTACTGGCATGCATCCTTTTGCATTCTAACTGGATCTGGATTTTCCTATGTTATCATTTAATGTTCCATTCCAACATAAGGACACTTGTATGGTAAAATTTCTAACTTTTTTGTATCTTCATTGTAGATAATTATTACATGGAATCTGTGTTTAATAAGCTTATGAATAGTTTCAATCCACCTTCAGAAATACATTCAATCCCTAATTGAAAGCCTCGTTATAGTGAAGTGTTTGGATTATGTTGTTGTTGGGTAACAGCGGATGGCTTATGTGATCACTGGTATGAGACATACAACTCTGTCATGGACTGCCATGGTATATTTTCGTTGTGTCATTTATCCGCTTACATGGTATAGAAACACGTGTATGAGGTAACAGTTGGAGGCAGACAATTTACCTTTTATCCTGGAGCACCTTTCGAGGTGTATGACTTACATTGTATAATATAAGAACAACAAATCCTTAAATTCTGGGCTCAGCTATATGAATCAACCCCTAATGCCCTAGGAACCAATCATAAACAGTCATCTAGTGAAGGAATTTTTTTAGGAGCCAAGTGCAAATGCATGTTATAGTGGTAGACTACATAGTTAGATTTTTTTTTTCTCTCTGTGAAGTAATTCAATCCAAATCAGTGCCAGATCAAAATCAGCAGTTGTAAAGCTTAGCAATGTCCTACAACTGAAATCAAAACGTGCACCCAATAGTATAGAAAGTGCCAGGCAACCCTTATGCGGCAAGGGTACGCCTAGCGCCCAGGCGGCTAGGCGGCTGCCTAGGCGGATTTATGTGGAAGAAAAAAGTGTTACCATTAAAAAGGCTTCGGATTTTTTAGTTCATTGAAAGTAATACAAAACAATGTGTATGTGTATATAACACAATGATTACATTATAAAGAACTTTAGCAAACACTCAAATGGACCAAAGACTACAATAATTAGTATTGAACAAATAGATTATAATTTATAATTCACCAAAAATAATATAATATGAAAATGAAAAGTCAATATAAATATTTTTGGGCCATGCCAAAAGCTGACCAAGGAAATAAAAGGAATCATGCCAAAAAACAGGTTTTGAACAAGAATTTGACAAAAAGAAATAAAAAAGAAGAACAAAGTCTAGGACGGCACTTTTTTTCTTCTTTGGTACATAATACGCTTTTCCCCGCATAATGCCTCCTACTGCCTAGAACACATAGTATATTAAAATTTTTGACAGTTGGTAGCTGGATAGCGCCTAGATGCTGCTTTTTAACTCATTTAGGAACACTACTTGCACCTCTCTATTGTCACTCATCTTTTTGGTGCCAACTTCCATTTCCTTGAAGATTATTTTTGTTGTCTTGTATGTTAGTGTGGAAGGTCTTAGGCCTTGTTTGGTTCGCGGAATCATGGGGTTGGGAAAGGAAAGACATTACTTTCCTATATTTGGGTGCCAAAGGCATTGAAAAGGAAAGGAAAGTAGTTTCCAATGGAAAGGAAATTAGGGAGGAAAATGGTTCCATCCATCCAAGCAAGGATTCACCATCCCACCATTAAGTATTCACTTTTCCTTCCAATTTACTTGGCATTTCCAAACACCAGAAAGGAAAATCGATAGGAATTGTAATTTTCCAAAGGAAAGAAAACACCAAAGAATTGATTTCCTTTCCTTTCCTTTCCGCGAACCAAATGAGGCCTTAGTTGATTTGCTCTAGGATTAGGGGGAATTTGAGGGTATGGTGGATATTTATGAAAATGTTGTAAACTTGTCCCTTTTTATTATTCTATAGTTTCAATTTTTATCAGTTCTTGTATACTTAACTATTCTATACCTGTTGATGTAGTATTGGCAGATGTCCACTCTAATTTAAGGCAACTGTATAATTCTTGAGTTAAATTATACTTATGACAACAAGTTTGGGGTTGATTCAAGAGACTCAGTTAATTGAGGATAAATTTTCAACCCAGCGAGAATTCAAAGTTTTTTAGGTACTACTACCATTAGTAAACATATATTTCAATCCTAAATTCCTATTGCTAATGGGACTTTGTAGCTGTATTAATTACTTTTATCATTATAGCCAAAATTCAAAATCTTCTTTTCTGGTATGTTTGTTTTGCAAGGTAAAGTTAAGTGAAAACTTCATTTGTAGGATTGAATATAACAACAACAGAGCCTTTAAGTTCTGGGCTAGGCTATATGAATCATTTTGTTTCATATAGCTCTGATGATGGTCATCTCCTTTGTAACACTAACGGATAACACTAATGGAAACAAATGATCACTTATCCATCTAAAGCATTCTCATTTCTGCTCTACTCATTTTCTAGACTTTTTTTAAATTGCCCAACACCCTGATCATAAAACATGGTTGTCTTATAGCCGTCTTATAGAAATTCTCTCAACTTTCAAGGGTATCCTATACTCGGAAATCATTCTATAAATACTCCATTATTTCAACTATCATGTTAAGCATCATTCCTAGATCTCGTCCATCAATATGTACTCCATTTTTTCTTGGACTTCTTGTTGAAGTTACATTTAATATATTTTATTTTCGTCCTTTAAATCCTTTTGGACTCCAAAGTTTCTCGTCACAAATCTATTTTAAAATTTAGTACTTCTCGACTCTCATCAAGTAATATCATCAGCAAAAACCATACACCATGAAACATTATCCTCAATATGCCTAATAACTTCATAACAGCTAGCAGAAAAAGGTAAAGAACTTAATGTTGATCTTGATGTAAGCAATGGTGATCGGAATAATAACTACTGTATCGTCTCCAATGGTCCTTACAATAGTCGTAACTCCATCACAAGTATTCTTTATAATCTCAATATAGCTACTACAGACTTCTTTCTTTTCTAAAATCTACCATATTTTCTAAAATCTACTAGATACTCTATAATAAGATTTTTCGAAGTTAGTAAAAACTATATGCAGTTCCATCTTCTTGTCTCTAATTTTTCTATTTATCTTCTTAGTAAGCAAATGAGTTCAATAGTAGATATCCCCAATATAAAACCAAATTGATTCGTCTATACTTTGATATTACGGCTCGTAAGCTCGAGTTCTCGATAATTAGCACAACTCTGCACATCCCTTTTCTTTATTTAGGCACTATCATGCTGCATCTCCATTCATCGTGCAATTTTTAGTCCTTAGGATTTGGCTGAATAAATTAGTGAGCCACATTAATCCTTTGTCTCATGAACATTCCAAACCTCAACAAAAATATTACCAGGTCTTAATCTTCTCCAATTTTCATTTTCATCATAGCATTCTTAACTTCGTATATTCTAATTTTACGACAATATCTGTATCTTCTGAATTAATACTTTCGATTCTGTATTGAGTTTTTCTAGGTGGTTATTTTTAGACGGTTGTAAAATAACTCATCTACTACCAAGCCTGTAAATATGTTTTCTGTAAGTAATACATTATGGTCTTCAGTACACATTTGATTTTACCCAGGTCACCACTCCTTCCCTCGCTCTTACCAAGCCTATCAATATCTTTTTCTCCCAGTTTCTAACTTTGCAAATAATCATAGGTCTTGAACTGCTTTTTTAGCTTGCTTCTTTGCTAAAGGATTCTGTACTCTGTAGGTATAAGTTCTTGTTATTGCAAGACTTTAAAGAGAGAAAATATCACACTTCCAAATAGGTTAGGCTGTCTTTTTAAAAAGGTTATGATATGTAAGATACTTCTTCCCCACTTTGCTATATTTATATGATAACTAGTACTCACTTCTCATGCTTGTTTGTTACTCACCTCACATACTTGTTTGTTATGAAACAAGTGGGGTAAGGCACCTATAATGTTGCCTAGACCTATTATGCCATGTTTATTTAGATTACCTTATGTCTGAGCAGTCACCTTTCCGGTGTGCACGAAAGTTTAATGGATGAGAGAGATGACTATATTAGCAAGACCAGTGACATTATTGTAAATTTCATTCTTAGTGTTCTGTGCACACAAGATCTTCATCATCTCGCTTAACAATTTTGCCCCACATCCATCCATATTTATGTATACATGATCATCCCTGGTTAGAAGCCATTTAGAAATATTTTGAAGATAGTTAATGAGTTGTAGATAGCCTTATATTAGGACTCTATTATATCTAATGCCCTCTCGTAGCAATGAACGAGGAATTTTGTTTATCCAGATAAAATATCTTCTTTGTTGGCCAAGTTCACACTACTTTGTTGCATTATTTCCATTACGAGGTCTATATATTCATCGTCTCCCTAAGCATTCTATATGAAATGTTTACAGCATGGAAGGAAGTCGAAATCTGAATCAAGTACTTCAAGTTCATCTTCAGAATCTTCAAGCAGCGACGATGAGGAAAGGGAATCGAAAAGGTCAAGATCGAAGTTGAGATCAAAGAGATCAAAGTCGAGAAAACACAGGTCGAGGAGCAAACATTCTGAAACCGATAGCGAGGACGACGGTCCGGTGCCCCTCTCAAGATTCTTTGGAAATGTAAAGACCTGAAATCACCTGTGCGTACTCATATAGATCTCCTTGTTGAGTTCATAGTGATTTTTCACTATTAAACATAAATTTAGTTGTTTTCTGTTTGATTGTAACGGAGATTTGGTGCCTAGAGGCTGGTTGGAACAGATTCTTGTATAACTAGCTGTAACATTTATAGATGTAGTAAAAGACCGGAAATAAAGAATTGGAAAATCTTTGGAGGAAACATTTGTAATCAGCTTCTATGGCTTTAAATTTGAGAGCTCTGTTAAGGGGTCATGAAAGTGAGAATTGCTCGAGGAATGCAGCAATGCTCGACGCCTGATAGTGACTCGAATAGCAGCAGTAATGCAGGAATTGTTTTTTATTTTTATGTTTATTAAGATTATCAATTTTATTAATATCAAGTATTAATTTCTAATAACTAAAAAATTTAGTAACAGTACTCAACTATTAATTTAGCTGAATATTAATTTTTAATAAGTTAAATAATTAGCTAGGATATATCAAATTATTAATTTGTAATAGGGTACATACACTCAAAAAAATTGGTTTGTGTCATTGGATGCTTAACGAAAATGTATTGGACACACAATGAACACTCACTGCAAACTATATTAGGTTAACATCAAAATATGTAAACTATATTAGGATAACATCAAAATATGTAAGGTGTTCGTGTCGTCGTGTCTTTACTTTGTCATCAAAATATGACAACATAGATATATGAAAATAATTCTTTTATTCATAACTTGCAACAGTTACAAATGCTCTCAATAACCAACTGAGATATCACACATGATATGCAATATATATACTATCAATTAAATAAATGCCTTGCAACATCTATATGTGGACTAATTTGATTATTTCTTTTATGTTATTCTAACAGTCATGTTGTGTTCTTCCTACCTTCTCATAATATTTTCTCAAATCATTCTTTTATATATCAATATAAAGGCTCAGAATATAGTACTACTTTAAGCATGCATTATAGTGTTCATGAATTCCATTCTTTCCATGACAACAAGTGATGCATCTTTTTCTTCTTCTATAACAATATAATGTTGTGAGTGTCAGAAGTCCTAAAATATGCGGGACCAAGTCATGTGGCAATGACCAACTATGTATCAATCAGACTCCAGCTCAAATCGATATGTTACGCTATCTAAAGCAATCTAACTATCTCTATGAATATTCTACCATTAATAGTATATCTCAATCCACTTAAAGTACAAATATCAATGATGAACAACATATATAAAGGTCGTCTGTCCAATAACACACATGCTCGAGTAGATCCGAGAGGATAACATGAGCCTACAAACACTAGACTATAACAACATAGAATAATAATAAAATAAAATATGTAGCTATGAAAGAATTGATTGAAGCATTTAATAACAATACCTGAATACGAGAAGACGATCATTAATGCACCTCCAGTTAATCTCCTTATAATCTTCTCAACCAACCTGGAGGAAAACCAAGTCCTCCAGGGGACATATCAAGATACATAGAAACATGCCATAATGTAAACTAAATGCTACTAAACAACGACATGTACATATATACACATCTAAGCTAATGACTAAGTGAATGCAATGCGAGAACAATGTTCATACGTATGAGATGTCTGGCTGAGTAGGTATATCTGATCATATACTGGGAAGAAATCATATGAAATATGTGCAATAGTATTTATCAAACGCTAGAGGCCATTTGCATAAAATAGTCATCATTCTTGTAGATTCTCCGGATCTACCATTTGTCTAAGAGTACATAGTAGCCCACATGCCTATTGAGTGTCCTCCTTGTCCAATGATATGTCTTAATAAATCCAAGACAATAGATAACACACTCATATCTGAACATGTAACGTCTTAGTCCCAAAATACGTAGGACTAGGAGATTGTATACATGCTAGCTACGTATCGAGTGGACTCCAGCCCAACTCGAGTACATATAAGCTGTATGGTTATTCTAAATCAACTATATCTCAATCCACTAAATAATGATAAAAATGACGAATCAAGTGCACTAAGGTTGATTAGACCGTAATACACTGATTCTAGAATAGATAAATATATTCGAGTGGATCTCCAATAACACATTTATCATGAACAAGCTAGAAGAAAATAGAAGCTTGTAAAAGACTAGGCTATAATAACAGCGGGAATCAAATATAGGATGAAATATAAATAAGGAAGAGAGTGATAAAACATCAACTAAATATACCTGCAGTCTTGGTGTAGCAACCATCATCCATCAATGTACCATGCCTTCGTCTAATACCTGAAGAGATCACCAGGTCCTCAGGAGACTAGCAAGACACATAATATACATGCCTACTGTACAGTAAATAACATGCAAGGAAAGACTGAAATAACAAGTACAAGAAAGAATAACACATAGGAGAACGCTATAGATGGTGACATATGAGAATATAATATTAATCATGACTATAGGTACATGTGATATATAATAACTGCAACCTGGTGAGACACTAACAATACTATAACAGGTTCTCTACCGCATCCCGATGATCTAGGCACTAGCAATAGAGGTAGAGCCACGGCTAATAAACACTCTCGCCTAAGGTACTAAGAAGTCAAGTCTATCTAGTCATGTCCAAGTCAAGTATGGGTCAAGGCATATCAGGTAAGCATGGTACATGACAACAGTATCAGGTTCTGAACAAAAAAAGTAGTAATAAGTAGAATAAATAAATTAGCTCACGTGTACGTGTAACGAGAAAATAACAATGGCAACTAGAAAGTAGAAATAACATGGATCAAAGTAAGTATATGATCAAGCAGATAGAAAAGTAACAACAATGTAAGAAATGCATGTAAATACTGTAAAGTTCAGCAAGGTGTACTTGCCTGTGTAGAATCGTCAACATCCAAATAAACAATTAGTCAATGAATGAGCCACGAAAGCTGAACTTCCGCAAATGCCTTCAGATTCTGAAGCAGACATCAACAACGTGTTTGGCATAAGAAAAATAGCTAAGTTTGACTACCGATAAGTCCAATTCTGGACACAGGAGCAAAACAGTAATTTTGGACCAAAATAGTGTCCGTCGATGGACCCGCTTTGCACCGAAAAACGTGCCAGAATCTGTGATCTCTAAAGTCGACAAACTATATACCTATGAGTCTAGTTTTTCGATACGAATCCAACAATATGTCCAATTAGATTCCGATAGGCCGTGCACAAAATCATCCGTTGAGTCGGATCGTGGGCCTGCTAAAATAGCATTCCAGTTAACCTTCTCAGAATCGGACCTAACATGGCTCACAGAACCAGAAAAATGATACGAGTCTAGTGGCGCAAGTTTCATCGCGATGTGACGAACGTGTATAGGGTAATTTGCTAGTTTGAAAAGAGGTCGATACGGTATATCTCGACCGATACGCCTAGAATTCGTCGCGCACACACAACCAATTCGAGTTCTGTCAAAGCCCACACATCCGCAACATCCGTACATGTCTTTTGATGCTCACGAGTTGTGACCATGTTGCACGGTTTGTTGGGATGGACCCCGTATCAATTTTTTTTCAAGTTTTGAAAACTGTTTTATCATGATTTTTGGTCAACTTCGAACAGGTTTTATTCGATGTATACATCGAATTAATTAAAACTAAAAGAAAGGTTTTGTTGTCCTATATGTTGTAAATAAATTTCTTAAAATAGATTTTTAAAATCGTGCATCATCTAGAAGAAAATTGAGCGTAAACTAGGGTAGTTGGTTTGTTCTATAAACTGTTAAGAAACAGTTTTTCGTCTCAACTTTGGGTCAATTTTTGACCCAATTTTAATTTGATTTAATTCGAAGCTATCCTATGGGGTTGAAGAGGTATAGTTTAGGTTTAGACCAGAGAAAACTGCACGAAGAATAGTTAAGCATGCGCGAAGAAATCCCATTGCGAAGTCGGCCCAGTCAATCGATGTTGCTGCTACGCTGTTGTGGATGATGCCTTTGTTGGTACGGTTTGGCTTGTGATGGACGGCGCTTCGGCAGTCGTGCGGTGGTAGGGAGGCGCGCCGGTGACTGGTGGCGAGGTTGGGGGTATTGGATTAGGGTTTAGGTAGGGTTTTGTTGAATCTTCCCTCCCTCTCTCTCGAGATATATGTTGTTGGTCAGCTGTCGGGTTTTGGAGGGGGGTCGGGCTAATTCCTATCGGTTTGGAAAAATATTGTTCCCTTTTTCTTTTCCTTTTTTTCTCTGTTTCTTATTAACACACACACACACATACATATATGCTCATATATCTTATATATATATATATATATATATATATATATATATATATATATATATATATATATATATATATATATGCTCATATATCTTATATATGTATAATACTCCATAAAATCACCCAAAAAAATATATTAATATTCTCTTTTGCTAGTGTAGGGTCTACTTTTGAGAAATATGTACATATATAATAATATATTTCCTAAGAACACAAATAGTCAATAAATAAGACACCTTTATAATAATAATAATAATAATAATAATAATAAGCCAATAATAGGTACAATATTGGGTGACACATTATACCTCTAATTTAATAGGTCCACCGAAAGTCCTGCAAACCTTCTAAAATGTCATATAAAAATTCATAATACTTATATAGTACGTATAACAATATTTATAAAATATTTGTCAATCATAAAGAATAAAATATGAAATATATGCACATATAAAATATACCTACATGGGCGTCTTTCCACGCATAACATCTCTACATGAGCTTGGGTTTGGTTCGGGTCAAGTCAAGGCTAAATTGGTACAACCGGGTCCCCTAAAAGTCATAATCTTAATAAATAAATAATTAAATCATTTATAGGGGTCAAGTCACAACTTTGAATGATTTTTTTAGTTAGAGCCCACATATGGCTCGACCTTTCCTACCATGGCTAAAACACTATTCAAAGAACACGGCTACAATCCGTGCCAAAATTCCTAGTCGATATGCATCTCAAAACTTAACATGTCTAAGGCCATATATATATATATATATATATATATATATATATATATATATATATATATATATATATATATATATATAGTACTAGGCTCTTATAGATATAATCATATATATACAAAATTGTATTTAAACCTATTAGGCCCAAAATAGATTCAAAATAATTCTATGAAGTCATGGCAATCTAACATTTTTCTAATCAAATCGAACTCAAAAGTGATCAACCCATGAGTCTCTTGTGCCATTCACAAATAAATAATACATGGGGACTCGATTGAGTGGTACATCCTTGACATGCGTGTCGTGGGCTCAAAATGATTCAAAATCATATATTGGGTCAACTGGTTTTGATCGATGTCGAGTTCTGAGCTCAAGTTGGAAGATCGATCTAGAATTACGGTAAACGGTCAAATGGCCTAATTTGACCCGAAGTTGCACGAAGTCAAAAGAATGCTAGGGGACAAGTTTGAATGTAACATAATATATCAAGTTGAAGGTGGGCTTGTATACTTTAAAACTTATGAAGAACGTTTCGAAAGATTGACATTTCTTGTGATTAATTAAAGTTACGAAAAATACATCTATAATCATAATTAAGAATAAAATATAATCTAAGAAATAGAAATCATATAAAAAATAATTTCCAAAAATCAGGGTCCTCACAGAACATATCTTGCGTACTGACCAATGCACATTTCGTTCGTATCAAATATAGCTCGAATACAGGAGTACGTATCCTATCATGCATATCTCATCTGTCATAGGCCGACAAATGTGTCTAGAGTCATATGAGATATCATAGTATCCCATCACGTAAATCGGATAGTCCAACTATCCTTCTAAGTCTATGTCGTGTCGATCGCACCTAAGTCGTACTTGGACGCACATAAATCGATACAACAATAAGTAAATAACATAAATTACAATTATACAGTTTAGAATTATTCAAAGTATATAGACCAAGGTATTTTTCTTGATTCGTATTTGGTGAAGAGTCGACGTATCAATACGAACGTGTTGAATACAAAATACCAAAATATCAAATCGAACATATGACCCCGAAAGTTAAAATAAACATCACCAAGAGTCCCAGAACATGCGCGAAACAAAGAATACTACCCATAAGTTAATTTGAACACATGGCAAAAATAGACGTTTAGGGTCGAACGATGACCGTAGGCGGGTCTACGTGGCACCGAAAACAAGCTAAGATGACAGGTATATAAGCGTAGAAAATTATATGTCAAATTTAACAAAAATGAGATCACAACTTCAATGGTGGGGTAAGACTTGGAATATAATGAGCGGATTGACAGAGCGAAGACCGTTTCGTGTGATTTGAAATACATAAATCAGTTTCGTGCGGCCTACTTCGTCCTCAAATTTGATCAATCAAATGATACAATAAATGGACGAAATTAAATATGCAACAAAAGGGATATACCAGTTCCTGATTGGAAGTGACCGATCGAAAATCGGTTCCGTGGTTGAAGGGGAATCATTGTTCAAAGTCGGCCTCACAAATTGATTAACACAAATAATTTTAATCACACAAATTCTGACGTGTGAATGGACAAGTAAACAAATGAATTAGCAAGTGAGACCTGCCAGGATTATAGAGGGATATACCGGGTGTCCATCGAAAGAGTCAGATATGAATTTGAAAGGCTAGATCGCGTGCAATCGATGCGCAAAGTCATTGTCCTGGTTCAGTTCCAGAACCGCACAAAACACAATTCTTTTATTTAAATTTTTCTTAGCAAACAATCAAGTTTAAGATATAATTCGACTACAGAAAAGAAACTCAAGTATGGTAATGACATGTGGTCTTATTTTTTGGCTAATTATAAGCGCACATATCTTTTTGATCGGGACTAGCCAGGATTAGGGCTAGCCAGGTTGGGAGAAACTTTTACTAGAGCTATCAAAATATTCCACTCAGGGGGCTGTCCAAAGCCCACAGCCCCCCAAACCCAAAAAATTACTCTCATTTCTAAATTTCACTCTCTCTCTTCACAAACCCTAGCTTTCTTCTTCTTCTTCTTCTATCCATCTTCTTCTCCTCCACCATTTCCATTCTCACATCTTCATCAAAACCCTAATTTTTTTTTCTCATCATCATCATCTTCTTCTTCTCCACCATTTCCATCATCACCATCTCCATCAAAACCCTAGTTTCCTTCTCTTTCCCAATTTTGATGACACCCAAAAAATTAAATAAATCCTAAAATGTATGGAAATAAAGGTTAAATATTTTTTCCTCACAAAGAATGCATAGAAATAAATCCTAAAATGCATATTTCACTCTATTATCAAGATTGAAATAAACCCTAACATGTTTTTTTCATTCGGGAATGTCGACTTTAGGACTGCCGGAAATTGTGGCAGTCCTGAAAGGAACTTGCTGTACAACAAGTATCTTTCAGGACTGCCTCAATTTCTGGCAGTCCTCAATATGTCTAGGACTGCCAGAAATTGTGGCAGTCCTGTTGTAGAGCATGCCCCTTTCAGGACTGCCATAATTTCTGTCAGTCCTCATTACTTCTAGGACTGCCAGCAATTGTGGCAGTCCTGTTGTACATCGAGTCTATTTCAAGACTGCCACAATTCCTGGCAGTCCTCATTACTTCTAGGACTGCCAGCAATTGTGGCAGTCCTGTTGTACATCGAGTCTATTTCAAGACCGTCACAATTTCTGGCAGTCCTCAATACTTCTAGGACTGTAAGAAATTGTGGCAGTCCTGATATGAACCCAATTATTCTACAACTAGGATTTCTTCCATAATTTTCTTCTACAACTAGGATTTCATGCATAATTCTTCTATTAATAAAGAAAAATTGGTTAATAGACTAAGGGTACGTTTGATTGCACGGTGGAAAAGATATGTAAAAGAAATTAATTCCATGGAATTATTTTCCTAGGAAAAAAATTCCATGAAATTAAAAAAAAAATTCATGGAAAACTTAATTTGGGTGTTTGATTGTCATTATTTTCCACGGTAAATAGTTATTTTTCATGAAAAATGATATTTTCCTATGAGTTGGGCAAGTTTCATTTTCCACCATTTTAGAAGAAAATATGAAAAATGATAGTTTTTTGGAAAATAATTCCATGGAAAACATAAGCTATCAAACACTACAATTGGTGGAAAATTTGGGATGGAAATATTTTCCATGGAAAAAAAAAGCCCAATCAAACACAGCATAATAGATTAATATATTTGATAGATTTGATAACCCAATTTCTTCTACAACTAGGATTTCATCCATAATGCCCAAACAAGAAGAATAAAAATAAAGTAGGGTTTTGAGAAAGAGATCTGAAAAATTAGAAGAGAGCAAAAAATCAAAATAAACTAGGTTTACAAAAATTGATGTTCTTGTTGTTCTAGTTTTTTTTTTTTTTTTTCTTGTTCTTCTTCTTCTTCTTGTGAGGAATGGAGAGTGAGGAAGAAAACAAAAATTATAAGACTTATCTTTTATACCTACCACTTGGATAGTCCTGAGTAATTTTTTCAGTGACAAACTTGTAAATAATGAAAAACTAACACTTGGACAGCTCTGATCAAAATGTGCTGTGTCCTTATAATTAGCCTATTTCTTTAGTTAGACCATTGATTTTTTCTATTTTGACCCTTAAATAAATCATGGCTGAGATGTACGTAATCGCTATTAATGGCCTAACTTCAAAAATTAAGGACTCACGAGTCCCTCTGGATTTTTGTTGAAGATGACGACATGTGTACCGCTTAACGTTTGTAATTACACCACATATAGCTATGCGGATTCTTAAACGGTGGATTGTTACACGGTGCTGGTTGTGACACAATTTACGGTTAAGTTTAAAAGCATCGGGATATTATCCTAAAAACAAAAGCTAATAAAAATAAATTAGAGGAGAGAGAGAGAGAGAGAGAGAGAGAGAGAGAGAGGAAACAATACACCAAACAAATTTCTTCCATCCAAAATTCACCAGAAAAAAAAAACAATTACGATTACAATCCCCAACAACCCCCCCCCCCCCCCCCCCCCCCCCCCCCGGTTCCTTTTCCCATTGGGTTCTTCATCGTCTTCCTCCCGCTGCTCGCTCTCCGAGAATTTTAGGGCGGGAAAAAGAGAGAAATTCTCTTCGGTTTTCCTTTCGATGGGAACGAAATCGAACCCATCCGGGGACCAAGAAGCGGCCAACGGCGGCGGCGGCGGAGGCGCCGGCGCCGCCAACGGAAACGAGGCGGCTGGGGCGGGGGGTTGTTCGAGCACGGCGCAGGCGCTGAAGCACAACCCGGGGTTGTCGATGGAGTGGACCTCCGAGGAGCAAGCCATACTGGAAGAAGGCCTCAGCAAGTGAGTGTGAGGGTTCCGATTAAATTTGTGTTTTTGTTTGTTTGTTTGTTTGTTTTGTTTTGAGTTATGGGTGTTTATCTATTCTACTTGAAAAGTAGGCTTCACCGTGAAAATTTTATTTCCAAAAATACCCTTCACTATATCTACTAATTAAAAAATATATATGTAAAAAATTCCAATGACAATCACTTAAAAGATGCATTCGGGAGGAATTTAATGTATTATGAAAATAGAAGGATTTATGCTACTTGCTAAGTCTTCTAAGTCACAGGAATTCGAAGGATTCAACCAATAACCTATCTATTCTACTATATAATGTGAAAAGTAGCCTTCACCATGAAAATTTTATTTCCAAAAAGTACCCTTCAATATATATACTAATTAAAAATAATATATGTAATAAATCTCACTGACAATCATTTAAAAGATGCATTCTGGAGGAATTAATGTATTATGAAAATCGAATGGTTCATGCTATTTGCTAGGGCTGGCGATGGGTAGGGTAGGGTAGGGTAAGGGCAGGAAGAGGGCAGGGTAGGGTAGGGTATTGACCTTTTTTTGATACCCTAGGGGAGTCATGAGGGTAGGGTAGGGTAGCCCTCTTCCAAAAAATCAATACCCATTACCCGTCCTTGCCCTTTACCCTCACAGGGTAGCTGAGGGTAAGGGTAGGGAGGGTAAGGGTATTACCCTTGCTATTTCATTTTTTTAACTTTGAAAATCAATTTTTTTGCTACTAAACAGGGGGGGAATATTTTTTTTTCCATTTCATTTTTTTCAGATTTTGACAGCATTCAAAAATCATAACAACTTAACAAAAAATAATAGGGAGAATATTTTTTTTTACTAAAGGCGCTGAACCCAGTTATATAGGACTGCCTACATACCCAAGGAGGGGGCTAGACCTGACTCCTTAGGATCAAGCACCATGTAGTTCTCCTAATCCTAAGTACTAATTACAAAAAACTACAAGTAGTAGTAATACTATGGCAGTGGGACTATACAAAATTACAAAGTACAGATTTACAGGAGGGGGCTAGAGCCTAGACGGCTAGTGGTAGGGTTAGGGTTAACGGGTAGTGGGTAGGGTAGTGATTCAGGGTAGGGTAGGGTTCAGGGTAGGGTTATAGGGCAGAGGGTAGGACGGGTACCCGGATAATTGCACTAGGGTAACAGAATAAAACCCTTACCCTACCCTAATTCCAAGAGGGTAAGGGTAGGGCTTGCCCTCGAAGGGTAGAGGGTACCTGTGGGCACCTGAGGGTGCAGGGTACCCGGCTAGGATAGAGGGTATGAGGGCAAAATCGCCACCCCTACTATTTGCTAAGTCTTCTAAGTTGTTACCACGGAATTCGAAGGATTCAACCCATAACCTATCTATTCTACTATATAATGTGAAACGTAGGCTTCACCGTGGAAATTTTAATGTGTCTCCGCCCCTGGCCGAGATGTTCCACTCATGTCCCAATCGTCTCTACAAATTTATTTTCTCGACCCTACTCGTCAGTTCTCCTTTTTTTTAATAAGACTTGATTGATCTATGATAAGTTAATAAGTTATAGGTAGAGGTATATGAGATTCGAGTGCATATCCAATAACCATGGCCATTGTTCTGCATAGATGCTACATGTCTATTAGGAGTTAACCGTCCTAAGTCAACAAATTGGAGATGGAGACGACGCGGTCAATATATAAAAAGCGGAATTAGAAGAATTCCCTTGTGACATCATGGTTCATCTCAAAACAATATAATACTTTGATTCTGCCCAAGTGATTCTGTCCGGAAAGGGCCTAAAGAAAAGAAACATCGTCTGTTTCTACTTTTCAAGTCGAAAAATTCGAAGTTTGAGGCACGGGGAGATGTTAGTGGCGAGCTAATATTATCATATATAGCAAGGAACCTTGGAGGAGCTCAACCGCTTCCTCGTCCGGAGGTAGGATATGGATGACGATATGATGGGCTACGGGGAGCAAGCTGAAGAGAGTTGGATCTTTGAATTCCTATCTGGTCTTAACCAATCCTTTGAGGCACATAGAGCTAGGGTCTTAGATTCTAAGCTTCCATGATTCCATGAGTATACGAAATCATTGGAAGAAGATCGAAACAAGGAGATGAGTCCATCCTGTTCTGGCAAGCCATTTGTTCCAGAACATCAACTAGCCTGACTACTACTGCCAAAGGAGGAAGGATTGTCTGAAGATTGAGTTGAGATGGAAAACCAATTTCAGAGTGCTCTCGTTTCAAGAAACCCAGACATGTAGAAGCTAAATATTGGGAAAAACATCCATATCTCAAGCTTGTTGCTTTTGGAAGCAAAGAACATAGCTCTCGGCATTTGCTGTTGCCTGTTGCTCATCTGATTTGGCTACACCCAAGCTAGGTCAGAGGAGGACAGGTCTTGGTTAGTTTCAGCGAAATGTTATATTGATTTCCGTATTGTATAAAAACTATGGATATTTTTTGTTTTTACCACTATAGCGTGACACCGCCATTGAGTTAGGTTAATTGTTTATTACATTTTGGAACTTTCTGAAAATTCAAAATGGTACAATGTCTCTGATCCTAACTTAAGGGCCTTGTCAGATCAATTTCAGGCCCATCTCATATTGATTTAAAAGTATGGATTTTTTCCTGACTCTAACTTTAATGTGGTGCAATACTGCAATGACCCGAACCTGACTTAATTTGGTTAGGATAGAAGTTTATGGAAAATTTATCTTACTACTATATCTTAAGTTCTTAACATCATCGGTGAGTTTACTTGTTTGAGGAATATTTCAAACTTTCTGATACTTCAAGGTGGTGCAACGTCCCCAACCCTAACTTAAGGGGCTTTTAGTGAAACTAACCCTTTTATCTTGTATTGTGTGGAGCCATTTAATAATCTGGATTCGTCATAATTCCTTTCTTGGTTCTCTCTCCTTGCACATTGGCATATTGGAAAAACATAGTAATCTCTTGTTCAGACCAGCCTTAGTTGGGATGATTAGTTGGGTTGGGCCTTTTTTCTTTTCTGCATCGTGCTTGGTTGTAATTAAGTTTTCTCACACAATTGGTATCAGATTGCATTGTCTCTTCAACCAATATTTGGCCAAGGATCTTATTAACTGATCTGACTGTTTTTGGCTATTGGTATTTAAAAGATGGAAAGAACAAAATGATGTTTAGTGTATATGCAGTGGGGAGAGATCTGGTAAAAACAAAATTTGACTAGGGCAACCAAATATGTAATGCGAAACATGCGTTCATTCTGGTGAAGAATGGACATTGTCACATTGATGGCCCATTCTGGTGGTAGATGATTAGGATATAACATTGGTGAGTTTAATGAGCGAGAACTGTAACCATTATGTCTTGTCCAAGCATTTGGGTTCATTTCAATTTATTTGCTTCACCATTCACTTTTACTTGCTTCACCACTCATTTTTACTGACTGCTTATCTTCCAAGCTAAAGCAGTGACTACGTAACTTTTAAGCTTTGTTCCAATTGTTTGAGTTCGACATTATGATTTTTTTCTTCAAACAATCTCCCATATACTACATGTGGTCTTACTGCATTAAAATCCTTTTAACATGAGTTTTGTTTTATCAGGACTTCCCTTTTATTATATCTTGTATATGTTTGATCACCTTAATAGGTTCTCAACAGTTGGTAAACTTTTATACCTACTATTGTTTACCTGTTCTCACTCTAGGCTACCTGGTTTACCATGCATGATGATTGCTTCATCTTGTTTTGTTGGATCATCGTTGTTCTGCAGCTTGTTATGTTTGTCTCGTCTCTTTAAGGGCATTGTTTGGCATGCCAGTAATGCGCGGTTTGGATCATGGAAACAGTCTCTCCATAAACCGGGGGTGAAATTGTGGAGATATCGACTCTCCCTACACTGCGTTAGAGGGAGCTTCGTAACTTCGAGATACCTTTATTTTGTGCTATGCCTACTTGCTAGTCTTATTATGTACACAAACTTTCCCTTAAATGCGAAGAATATTATGTTAGAAAAATTAATTTTCAACTCTATTATTTTGCTCTAAACAATGATACTTTTTTCTGATTGACACCATCTATATGTGGATGGCGGATTATCCATGGGTTCCACCTTTATATTAGTTGAGAAGAATGAAATTCCTCATATTACAATGAACTTGCAAACTGATGTCGTTGCTATGATCTTGTTAAGAAGTCTTCTTGGATACAATGGTGAAAGAAAGTTGATAGGGTAGCAATAGTAGGCAAGTAAGTCAGGATGTCCTTCAATACGTTATAGATAAAAGCTTGACATGAGAAGCATGCAAAGAAGTGTTATAATATCAAGTTATTTCCACTTGCTGCTGGGAAGAGCTCAAAAGAACACTTTTGAGACAATTATTCTGTGCATTATTCTATTTCTTTCTCCCTTCTACCTGATGTTGTGTTCTGTTGTGAAAGCTGTCATTGTTATAATTACAATTTTACTCAACGCCTAACACCCATTCATCAGTTTCCCTGTCTTGAATAAATGCGTGACTATGATACTATTTTACACTTTCAGGTATTCGTCTGAATCAATTTTAGTTCGTTATGCAAAAATTGCCCATCAATTGAACGGGAAGACAGTACGAGATGTGGCTCTACGGTGCAGGTGGATGAGTGTAAGTTTGGCAGCTTGATAGTTTGTATCCTCGCACCTATTTTACTTCTGATGGTCAATAGATATAATAAGGAACACAAGGTATTAAGTGTATCCAAAGGACTATGCTAAAATTATTTTAAACTTTAATGTGATTCGAAATTGTTCAACTGAAGTCGATGATGGAAGGTTAAAGAGGGTTAGGAATAGTTCAGCATGCTCAAGTATATTCAAGCTCACAATTTTATTTTTTATTTTTTTAGGAGATAAATTCAACCTCACAATTAACATTGTGAAACTTCCTATTTGATGGTGCTAAAAGCTTAATGCACTTTTAAAATGAGAGAACCCAGACAGAGGCCTCAAACTGCATGGTTTCAATATAACCATGCTTATATGTTGGATTTATTTCATGGTGCCCCATTAGTTGTTGTCTAATAAAACCATGTTGGTTTTGTTTCTAAATAAATGAACTTGTGGTAATAGGCACTAATAAGATTCTTACATTTGCTTGCACTAAATTGTCTGCAGTTCTTATAGTTTGAATGGTTTAAATATCATGCTGTACCCATTTTTTCATTTGTCTCCTATAAGTATAGATTATTTATAAGGGCACATCAAAAGTTGATCAGGGCTAGCCAGGATTGGGGCTAGTCCAGGTTTAAGGGGAAATTACTCAGGACATCTCATTTTCTTATTCATTGGGCTGTCCCAACCCCACACATCCCCCAAACCCAAATTTTGAGCTTCATTTCAAAATTTCACTCTCTTCCAAAATCCTAGCTTTCTTCTTCTTCTTCTTCTTTTCCACCATTTCCATTCTCACTATCTCCATCAAAATCCTAGTTTTCTTCTCATCTTCTTCTTCTCCACCATCTCCATCATCACCATCTCCATCAAAATCCTAGTTTTCTTCTCATTCCCAATTTCAATGGCACCCAAAGGCTCCTCACAAACAATGTACAAATCCTAATACTTCTTTCCTCACAAAGAATGCATGAAAATAAACCCTAAAATGTATATTTCACTCCATTATCAAGATAAAAATAAACCCTAATATATGTTTTTTCATTCGACAATTTCGACTTTAGGACTGCTAGGAATTGTGGCAGTTCTGAAATATACTTGATGTACAACAAGTCCCTTTCAGGATTGTCACAATTCCTAGCAGTTCTCAATACTTCTAGGACTGTCAGCAATTGTGGTAGTCATGCTGTAGAGCAAGTCCGTTTCAGGACTGCTACAATTTCTATCAGTCCTCAATACTTCTAGGACTGCTAGCAATTGTCGCAGTCCTGTTGTACAACAAGTCCATTTCAGGACTGTCACAATTTCTAGCAGTCCTCAATACTTCTAGGACTGTCAGAAATTGTGTCAATCTTGATATGGACCCATTTCTTCTACAACTAGGATTTCATCCATAATTTCTTCTACAACTAGAATTTCATCAATAATTTCTTCTATTAATAAAGAAAAATTGGTTAATAGATTAATAAATTAATAAATTTGATAACCTAATTTCTTCTACAACTAGGATTTCATCCATAATGCCCAAACAAGAAAAAAGAGAATAAACTAGGGTTTGAAGAAAGAACTGAGAAATTAGAAGAGAGCAAAAAAAAAGGGTTTGGAAAAAGAGATGTTATTCTTGTTCTTGTTCTTCTTCCTCTTCTTCTTCTTCTTCTTGTGAGGAAGGAGAAGAGAGCAAAAAAAATAAAAAGTTGACTTATATACTTACATTTGGGCTAGTCCTGAGTAATTTTTTCAATGGCAAACTTGTAAATAAATCAAAGTTAACTTTGGGCTAGCCCTGATCAACTTTTGATGTGCCCTTATAAATAATCTAAGTATATTGATCACGAATTTCTTATTCACAACACATTACAGAGGTGGATACAAAGCTTAGCTTTGGACTTTAACACACCTATTGAGAATGTTATAGATGCTATATGCACAAGAAACATGCTACTGAAGTAACTTAAGGCATTACAATATAGTCAATAATGTTTTTACGAGTTTCTCCCATTTTAATGGCCAAAGTATTGCCACTAGTTAAATATAGTTGAAGATTGTTTTGTATTGATGGTTGTTAAATATATTGTCTTCACTTGGCATATTATTCGCCCTTGTTCTGTACCACGTTGCCATTCATAATTCCCACTTCTTGTACAGATTTATACTTTTCATTTTCTTCTCTTTTTTATGGTGGGAAGTTTTGTGTTGTTGTTGTGGGGGTGGGGGGGGGGGGGGGGGGGGTCAGACGATATGCTATATCAATTGATATAGAGGGTGATATAATCCATTTACCTTACGTGCATGAATTTATACAATTCCTAATGACATGCATTGTAATGAGACATCATAGCATGCGAAACTTAAAATGAAATTGCAAGGCGTTACGTCAAATATGATAAAAGACATCGATACCTTTTACTTGGTGTTATCGAATTGGTAAAAGCATACATACACAATTCTAGGATAACAAACATTTTCGTGAAAAGAAGACCAATATCCTGATTCCTTTTGCCCTATGACACCAGGATACTGTTAATTTGAAAAGAAAGTTTTTTTTTCTTCTGTTTATTGACATACATCATTTGGTAGGGTGGTTGCATTAAATTCTATTTCATTACAATAATATTTATTGTAGGGAAAACCATTTTTCTGTTGGGTGGTTCTTTAATCTTTATTACTGTTGTAATTTGAAAATTGGAGCAGTGTAGAAGAAGGAGATGCCGTTTTCACCTTAGAGATAGTTGAGAAATAATGGGTAAAGTAATAATTGGATAATATGCTTAATTCTGATAGGAAATCGAATAATAAAATGATTATTCCTTGAATGACTTTTGAAGAATAATTAGTGGGGAGAGGATCTTAGGCATTTCTACCATGTATTTTTCGTATGGGATATCTGTCAGGATTGTGATATAGCAAAAGACTGTTTAGGAAGTTATATTTACTGCAGAAGTTTACTTCCATTTCACATGCTTAAAGTGAGTGTTGTTGTGAATGTACAATTCTCTGTTACTATTGCAGTGTTTTGTAGTATAAGATGGCTCCAAGTCCATCGACGCTGAGAACAGATTAGAGGGAAGCAGGCATGTAGACACCTCGAACAGTTCTATGGAGACTCAGACTAGGACTGAGGACGTCTGTCAAATATACATTAGGATTAAGTCTCGGATGACTGATTATCAAGAAGTTCACAAGATTTCATGAGCTAGCGAGCCATAAGGAATAGGTCGTCTGTCTGATTAGAAGACAAATAACAGAATTGGTTAAAAAGTAGAGCTGGCAGGATTCAAACTCCTAGAGTTGGTGAAACTAATTCATTTTTCTTTTTTATTGTTTTAACTGGGAGTTGACTTGAAACCATTTTGAAACATGGGTTGGCTAAGTTTCACATTACTAAGTCCTTCAATTGCAAAAGGCTAACAACAAATACAATTCTGGTAGCCTGTGGGGAAAAGTAAACGTGGAAAGAGATAAAAGAAGATAAAAAACAATGGGAAAGAAGAAACCAAGGAGAGAGCACCTACCTGTATCTCCTGGATGGCCGTTTTTTGCCAGGAAACCGTGTCCTCTTTCTCATAGAGGCTGATTCATAGAGTGGCTGAGGACTGGAGTTATTATAAAGTTGGGTTTGGATAGGGAAGTTCAAGTTTGGACTTAGATCCAACTTGAATAATCTCTAATATTTTGCACCAATCTAAAGCAAAGCAAAGTCGATACTTATACGTTCCTACTGTTAACATTTTTAGGTATTCAAGAAATATGTCTACAAGGAATGGCCAAAATAAAATTGTTGAGAAGATGAGCTTCAAACTGATACCAAAATAGGATAAGAAATTACCACATTTGTGGAAGTGATATATCACTTCCGTAGGGGATAAGATGAAGAATTCAAGTTGGTAGTATGGCCATCAAAAGGGGACTGAGTCGACTGACTACTGATAGATTTATAGTCAAAGAAAATTTAAAAACTATAGTTCCAATATCTCGTAGGTAAGGCTTTTGATCAAACTGAATGGAAGAAAAAGATTAATATAACTGAAAGTAGCCTTTGGAAGGTTCTTTTTAACCTTTTTATTATCTGAATAGCAGTAACTATTTGTAGTTGTACAAAGTAGTTAGAGATTATTTTTTGTAGTGTATGAAATAAGTGTGCTTTGTTAATTGTTATCCAATGGATCAATTGGAGATGACGAGAATATGATGGTAGTGGAAAGGGCGAAACTACACTCTTGTGCATAGCGTCTTATTTTATCCACTATGGACCCAAGACCAAATAAGAAGGCTTGCATCTGGTAGCTGACAACTAGCTTGTAACTTTGTTAGATCTCTAGGAGATATCTTCTTAAATAATGCACATTAAGGTGTAGGGCGAGTCGGTAATTGGACAAATTTGCCTTACTTGGATGCCATCTACAAGTGATGTGTTCCATCTAATCTTTGATACAATAATAGTGAGCAAGGATGGGTTGATCACGCAAGATGTTGCATTGTCGCTCAAATTTGGTTTCTATACAAAGGGAGGTGCTAGTCCGCGGGAAAAGGGCGGGTGGGGGTTGATTACCCACTTGGAAGAATGACGACGCTTATGAAACAAATGAATGAAGTTGGTGGATACAGTAGCTAGGAGAAAGAATATGTAACTTGGTTGCAAGAAACAAAGGGAGGGGGTGTAAAACCAAAGGGAAATTGAATGTGCATAACATAATTTCTTTGAAATTGTTTTTTGAGACTATGCATGATATAACTTTTGTTTACAGAAAAAAAGAGAGAGATAGAAACCGGGTAGATAAACCTGTAGATAAAGTATTAAAAGGTAGCACTATCGATACAAAAAAAAAATCAAAGAAAGGATACTAGCATGCACCATGATACAAATATATTATAAGTAAATCTGAAGGCTTGGATGATGATGATCAAGAGCATAACATTCCAAAAGCAAAGAGTGGATAACTTAAAAAGATTTGCTGGTAAGGAATGACCCAGTTCTATATGGTATATGTTGATTGTCGAATCGTAGCTTTGGAGAAAAGTTTAATAAATGCAAATGTTAGAGAAGCACTGTAATTTAGAAGATTTAGACTAGAAGGGAAAAGAAGTATATAAAATGTAGCTTTGGCAAATGTAAGAAAAAAAAGGGCGTAGTTTACATTAATTGCTAAAGGTTCCTGTCAATTATAAGCTTAACTATTTAGGATCAACTGAATCGAGAGAAACAAGGACACTTATAATAAAGTGGTACGTTTAAAGTAGAGTGCTTTAAAACTGAAGAATACCCTTGAAATTGGAAGGACAAGTGCTTATTAGTACTACAACCAGCAATGTTATGCGAATATGACTCTGTACAACGTATCCATGTCTGACACATATCTGACAACGTACTTCCTCGACATGTATGCTACACATGGTTGGCCAATGTCGAGGTCTTAAGGCTTCCAAAAAACGATTGAAAAAGATAACATATGTGCCAAACATAGTCATTATAGTGGAGTACAAATTTTCTTATATGATGGGTCCTTTCTGTTAGGATTTTGATACCGAGATACTTTGTAAAACATAAGTAGATGTAAATATTTTGATGATTTAATATATATGTATGTATATATGCTTCCATGTGCAATAGCCATGAACATTCATGTATCATAAATTTTCTTAAAAAATGCAGTATATAGAATCTGTATTGTGCGTGCATCTATTTTTTGCTCGTATCCATGCAACAACCTGCCATGCTTTATTGGCTGAAAATTGGACAACCAAGGAATAAATTATCCAGTAGATGAGTGTAGCTGAAATAAGAATTATGAGGTGGATGGCTAGCAGTACATTATATAAGATAGTATAATAATTGAGCCTGTCAATTGGGAGTTTTAGGTGGGGTCAGTTTCTGAGAAGAAGAGCTAACATTTGACATGGTTTGGACGTGCAACTGTGAAATTGTTGCACTAGTTAGGAGTGATAGAATATTAATTAAATGATCTCTAGAACTAGGGGATAGGCATAAATAACCTGGATCAAGGTCGTGAAGAAAGATGGCATTTACTAATGTAGAGAGGAGATGATCCTTGAGAAAATTATAAATGGAAGGCAAGGGTTCATGTACCCGAACCCAAAAAATTGAGATAAAGGCTTTGTTGTTGTTGCAAAACTCACTCCCCTTTCTTTCTACTCTCAATGTTGGTAAATTACTGTAAGATCATTTTAAGATTTTGAAATGGGACACTGTGACTGGGAGAGTCAGGAAAAGAGATGGAATGGGTGGTATTCACCAAGTGGCATCAGGCATCAGACATGATCTTGATTTGCTAATGTGAGCAGTGAAGAGGATTCAGAAGTGGATGTAGCCTAGAAGGCAGCGGTGTGGCAATTGACCTATCTAGGTTGTGGACTTGTAACCCATGGATTTGTGTAATGCCGGTACCTTGGTAGTTTTAGCCAATTCTTCCAAAGATGTAGCTTCATTCTTTTCCTCTATTTGTATAACTTGGTAGTTTTAGCCTCAAAACCATTTCAAAATCGTCCAACTTCATTCTTTTATCCTGTTTGTGTATGCTTATATGCTGCCAGTTTTCTGCTTTTGTGTGCATGTTGCCGTCCATTCTCTAACTCTCTGCAATGGTGCCATCTATATATTCTTTTCTAAAATGGATATAGCCTAAGGTAGAAGGCAGCGTTGTGGCAATTGACCTATTTAGGTTGTGGCCCGTACCTTGGTAGTTTTAGCCTGAAATTCCTTCCAAAGATGGAACTCCAGTCTTTTCCTCTGTTTGTATATCTTGGTAGTTTAGAGATAATCTAGCTTCCGTTTCCCTTGTTTGTGTATTGCTTATACGCTGTCCCTTTTCTGGTTTCGTGTGCATATGTAGCTGTCCATTCTCTAATTTTCTGTTAAGGTGCCATCTATATATTCTTTTCTAAATTGGAAGTTTTGCTTAGCACCTATTTGTTATCCTTGACATGAAGGTTTTTTTGCATCCTTTTTAACACAGTTTGCTGCCTTGAATGAAATAAGGATCCTGAAATGTAGAAATGAATCACCTACTCTGTATTCTGGAAATTTTTCCTCTCTTATTCATTAACCAGAGTACATGTCAATAACATGTTAAGTTGAAAATTCTATAGAATAATGTCAAATAAAGCATAGTCTTATGTGAATGAATATAATTGTCTTTATTTCATCTACAGAAGAAGGAAAGTGGTAAAAGAAGGAAAGAGGACCACAACTTGTCGAGGAAAAACAAAGATAAGAAGGTGAGAATCTGCTGACATCTACGTTCTTTATTTTCTTTATTGCCATTCTACTGTATACTGAAAGAGTTAAATTCATTCTATTTCTATTTCTCAGGTATCATGGGTGCTGGTTTATGAGTCATAGAAAATTTATAGGATATAGCTTGTTATTAGTCACACTTTTAGATGTCGAACGCCATGTTTGTTATGAAAACCTTCGTACCAGATCTAATGCAGGAGAAGACTATAACCAAAGCAATGGACATATGATGCCATGGATAATGCAAAAGGATGATAACTAGATCCTATCTACACCAATACTAACTTAAAACACACTCTAGTGAGGGTATTATGAACCAAAAAGGAAGTACTTACTATAACCAAATCAGTGGGGATATATGATGTAATGAATAATGCAAAAGGATGATAACTAAATCATATCTAAATAGAAGCAATATTGACTTAAAAATGACTCTAGTGAGGGTATTATGAACCAACATGGAAATACGAAGCAGAGGAACAACAACTGTATCCAAAAAATCCAAATAAAGATAATAAAAGCAACAGTAATCTAACCTACTACAATGCAATGAATCAAAGACAGTTTCAAGGAAAATCTGTGAGAAAATATGAGCCCTAAAGAAGAAACTTGAAAATCACCAGGTAGGCAGCAAACTTGTTTTGACACCAAATTTGATACAGGACACTTGTGAAACCAGATTGTGTTTAACTTGGGAAAAAAGATTGAAAACTTTAGGAATAACAAGGACTAGTATTGTATGAAAAACTTAGAATTTCGAGAGATGTTACCCTTTATTTTTTTTTTAAATTGAAGGGCTTGCTGGACATAATTGTACGATTGGCCTTTGGGGGTCTGAAGAGAATTAAGCTTTGATCTAAAGTCTAAGGTAGGGATTCCATTGGGGTCTAAGCTATGGAAGGTTTGTGGTTGTTTTGGAGCGATTTTGTAGTGGTTTGTGAGGTTTCAGTGTCCTATTGCTGTGCTGGAATAGTAAAAATTGGGATCATATCCGGGGCCTACAAGTAGCAAGTTTGGAGGTTTTTAAGGTTAGAACCAAGGGAAGATAGAGAAAAATAGGCACCAAATCACTTGACAAAAGAGAACCTCACACCGACAGGTTGCAAAGGAACTTGGGCTATGATGTTTCATAAATCTCTTTAATTGTTTTTTATTCATCAACTTTAATTAATTACCCATTAAAAAATATTTTGGTCTTCTAACAAAAGACTTCAAATCCAAATATAAATCCTAGGTTTATAGTACCGGGTTAAGTATCGAAAGGAAATAAAACTAAGGCCTAATTCATGTAGACCCCAAATTGGAAACCACTTATATAACAAATAAACTACTGTTTCTAACACAACTAGAGATCCTAATACAAGTAGGAAACCCTACTAAATTGTTACAAAAGAAAATGAAACTGAACAAAAAAGAAACTGAAATGAAAGATCCTAAACATATGGTCCTATTTATTATTTAAGCTACATTTTAGGTCTTTCAAGAGTAGCATGTATCCTTTTTCTTATGTATATGAGACCTTATACATCCTTTAAGTCCTAAAGATGTTCAGAAATGACCTGACTGACCTGTTAATGCAAGAAACTTGTATGAATCAGAGATGTACATTAGTGCTGTGTGTAAAGTTCAAGTTCTTGATACGAACATTTATATGAGACCTTATCCTTCTGTTAATATTAGTATTCATGCCATTTCTTTGATTTTGATTATTACTTGGCCATTCTGATCTCAGGAAAGGGTTACAGATCCTTCTGCAAAACCATCAGCTCAATCAGGAGTACGGCCTATTGGTCCTCTATATCCCCTATCAGCTCTTCCTACAGAAACTGATGATGAAATTTCCTACCAAGGTTTAGTGTTTCATTTATTTTAATCATTTACATGATATGTGAAAAAACTAGCACACGTGTTCCTTTATGGTTCTTTATCAAGGGTTCATTTTGTTCAGCTCTTCATTGATGAACTTGTTGTCACTATACATATACCTGCACGTTAATCATCTTCATTATCATCATCATCCAACCTTCTCCCATCTATGGACCACGAGGAAGCTCTAAGAACTGAAAAAGTTGTTATGACCAATCGTCAACCCTCCGAGTTGGTCCAGAATTCCTCACCAAGATATCAATGAGCAAGAGAAGGCCTTGCCATAAAACCTAGAAGGCCAATTAGAGACCATACTTTTGCCATTTCTTCGACATAATTATTTATAAATTCATTGGACTGTAGATACCCTGGTACATACTGTGATGTGTGAGTTATATTTAGTAGGAAACTAGTGTCAGCATCATGGAGTAGCTTGGGAGATGCACTTGCATCCGTAGGGATGCAGGTTTTATCAATCCGCCCTCTATATGATTGGTGGTAAGATTTCCCCATCTTGACCCACAGCATACTCTGCATCCTTTGCTGCATTAACGTAATCATTGCTCTGGAATTCTTGCACATCGAGAAATATGTTTCACTTAAGAAAGGAAGTGTTGGTATATGCATTAGGACAAATTATTAAGTGTTAAACTGTACTCTTTCTCTTCTAGAAGTTTCTCTAAATATAAACTTTTTTAAGAAGTTTGCCGACAATATTTATTTTCATAACAAGCCTGTCTTTTCTTTCTTTGTGAGCCTTATAATTCCTTAGACAAGTTTGCTAGTCCTGTAATGACATTTAATTTTACGATTGCTTTTCTGCTCCCGTTGACACCTATTTATGTCTCCGGGGTTTGTCGACATGGTCTGTTATTACATGCTAATTTGTTATCGAGCTGATGTTCTGTCATTGGCTACATAAAAGTGATGGTCAGGGAAACAATTTAGTTGTTGCTTCATCACCCTTTCTTGTTGAAAGTTGCCTTTCTTTATTATCTTTTTGCACCTATTGATTTGGTGTACGCTAGTCCCTATGATGTTATTCAGAAGTGAAAAGTAAATGCAAGAGTATGATGGTCTAGCTGAATTGGATGGGAGATGAAATCACAAGTTCTCAAAGATAATAACACAAAATCAACTTATCCACACTCAAGGTCAAATCAACTATATGCCAACTTAGGTCATCGAGCAATAGAATTCCTAATTTCTTTGGCTCATCCTCAAATGCTTCAAGCAAATTTTCAATCGCACCACCAGTTTTCGCAGTCAACTCAAAACTCATTCCAATCGATTCAAGCCACAATTTAATACGCATTCAACATTGATTCCCCGACCAAGTCAACTATTTCATAAACTCAAGTTCTCATCCAATACTATCTTATTTTGCCAAAAATCATTCTCGATCATCCGAACTAATTCAATAAGAGTCATTCAAAATCACATCAACCAAGCATAACTCTAAACTGAGACCTTGCACTACCCATCCAACACTAATAGACTCATCGATACCAATATCCGCTAAATCTGCAGAATTATTTCTGCTTACTATCTTATGAGGTCACTATTCATTCTTGCTTTTCAGATGGATGAGTTTGATTGAAATTAGTGATTTATCCATGACCACCTAAATCTAGAAGGTGGAACAAACAGTAAGTCGGGTTTCATAGGAACTATTTGATCTGCAGTCATGATTTTTTCTGAGTACAAATTTTATAGAGCTTACACAATTTCAAAATTGTGTATATTTCTAGCAATGTCAGAGTAGCTTATGCAACTTCTTGGCATTCTGGCACCAAGGCAGTTAAATAAGCTCATACAGATAATATTAATATGATGTGATGTGTTGTGGAATATCTTCAAAGCTATGTTGCACAGACACGGGAAAGTCCTTAATTCGTACCCGTCTTCATGTCTGTATTCATGCAACACAGGTGACTACCTTGTACCTATTTGAAAATGTCCGTATCAAGTCCCTGTATCTGTGACCTTATACGTATACGTGTCCTTATATGTATCCATGTCCGTATTCATGCAACATAGCTTCCAAGCTATCTAACTTGGGATTTGAGGGCCTTTTTTTGTCTTTTGACATTTTATGCAGTAGCTGATTAATTTGTGCCATATATTTTACAGAAATAGGTGGATCAACTGGAAGGATCCTCGAGACTAATTCTCAAATATTTAACCAAGTTACTTCCAACCTGGCTAAGTTGCAGGTAAGCACTTGGAAAAAACCATCATTGAAGCATTTATTAGAAACATCATTTGCAAACCACTTGTTATCCCAGCAAAAATATTGCACTTCGAGAAAAATTTATATTTGGTCAGTGAACCTTTGTTAGCTACGTATATGGGAAAAATAATGCTCGAGACTCTTCTTAAGTGTCTTCTTGTATATCTGATAATGAAGTAGATCACATAGGTGTATTCATAAGCATAAAAGCTGGCATTATTCGTGATTTCATGCAGTTTACAATCTCTCATTTTTCTTGCAGATACAGGAAAATATAAGTTTACTTTGCCAAGCACGGGATAATATCATCTCAATCTTGAACGAGTATGTGTTTTACCCTTCCCACTATTAACATGTCAAAAGATTAGTCCAATTGCTGATAGCCATGAACACATGTATTTCATATTTGAGCAAATTTCTTTTGTGAATAATTTTAAGATGTCGCACTCGAGCACTTTGTGTTGAACAGATCCTTTTACCATTTTCCAGAGTGAAGGATGATATAGAGTCTAGTACTCTTCTTATACATCCACGATACAAATAGGCAGAATTTACTTATGAAAGCTTTTGTTCCTGTACAATGGGGTCGGCTGGTGACAACACCTCGATACTGATAAAGCTCCCGAAAGATTAAGTTTTTATGCAAACTATATTTTTGATGTCAGCCCTTTGTGAAATAATGACGAACTCCTTGAAAGTCAGCTATGAGCAAGGGAGACCATAAAAGTATAAAACCTTGAAGGCCAGTTGGTGGGTACTGGGTAGGTACATGGACCTAATCATGCAGGTTAAGCCTGTCTAACGATTCTAACCCATAAGCAATCCTAGGGAGTCCCCTTAATAAGCAAAAAAGCGCAGAAACATGATGCAAAGATGATTGAACTTGCTACATGGAATCCCATTCGTGTCTATGGTATAACAATCTAAATACCCTATTGAGATTGACTTCTGTTAGAGACGTAGGGTATTCAATTTAGTTGCAAACTTATGGTGTGGCCTCAAACATGTTTGACTTTGACGAAGCACAAGTCCAAACCTAGTATAGCATAAACTCCAAAATCAAATTGTATCTTTGTCTTGTCATGCGTGTATCAGACACGATCAGCCAATCCAAATCAAAGTTGTAAGTATCAGGGGAAAACATTTACCACCTACTGACTGATTTAAAATCAAACCCCCCTAAAACTCCCCGAAAGTGCCAGACTGATACCCCCAAAGAAAGGGTTCGAAACCAATAATGAATCGAGTTTTTGAACCTTGTCTAGGATGGCCAAAATTATTTTCATGTCGTCTTATGTGTAGTGAACTCATATTTCTTTGTTTCCACTTTCGTTTACAATTAAGTTATATGAACAAATGGTCATATCAGGTTTATAGTCAGTAATCAGAATTGGTTTCGGACCCTTATTAGCATCACTATAGGTCATAAGTGGGAAGTTTAGGACTGAAGTTTCATATATTTTTGGTTTAAACATAGTTTAAAAATGTATTTGGTACATTAGGAATAATTTGATGTATGTTTTATGTTTTTCCACTCTAGTTCCAATCCAACAGATATGTTATGATGCCGTCTAACTAATGAGCTAATATATGGAGTTATCTCTTGATGCAGTATGAGCGACTCTCCTGGTTTAATGAAGCAGATGCCACCGCTTCCAGTGAAGATCAACGAAGAGCTTGCAAACTCCATCTTGTAGAGGAGTTATAGGCCTATGCGAACATAAACTGATGCTGGTACCTCCAACATTTTGGCTTTCCTTGTGTTGCAGGAAGTAGAAATACAGTCTTTCCAGCAACGTGTTCATTTCCTGACAGGAGAAGCAGACAATGTCTGGATTGTGTGTGCACTGCTCATTGGTCATTTTGTCATGTATACTCGTTTCTATTATAGTAAGCTAGATGTAGTTATGTAAGATAAGTCCTTGTGCAAGGATAGTGTGTTTCTTTAGGATGATTGAAAGAAAATAAGTACTTGTTCATTGCTATTTGCTAGTTGCTTGGATTGTTGGATTACTGATCATGCCCAGGTGAGAATTGTAAGTAGTTGTTCTGCAGAGAAGATATATTGCTCAAGTCTCTTTCTTAAAGATGTTTGCATGTTAAAGAGTGAGCAGTTATGCTCACGGGATCAATTCTAAGACCTTGGTTTTGCTACTTCATTGCTTCTTGTTCACATTCTTGAAACCCTCTCTTGATCTGTTGCACAGTAATCTCCTTTTCTCAGTATGGAAAGTCCAAGAAGACCGGCTTGAAGCATTCACTCATAATTCTTAAAAAAATATGAGACAAAAATTGACACTTCCGCTATTGATGGAGACATTACATCTGAATTTGGGTTTGTTGACAACTGACCCGGACCGGTCTGGTCCACACTAGGTCAGGTTCAAACTTGGTCCGGTTTATTATGGTGGCTTGCTATATAGGGTTAGGGTCATTATGGCAAGTGTGTCCATGTTGGGTGTACTACTAGGATTTCCTATGTTGTCTATGTGCATTGTAGGTTGCTCTTCTGGGGAGACCTAACTCAAGAATCTAGTTTCTACCTCCAGAATAATTAGAGTCCAAAGTTATGTCGTTCCCAAAATGATAAACTGATATGTCATACAACACCAGAATGATGCCATAAATCATCGCTACTCTCATATTCACAATTTGAACTGCATATTACAAAAATGCTGAAACTAGCCTACTCGCGAGGCCACGCTCTAGAAAAGTTTCTTAGAATCTGTCGAGAATGTCATCATAGGGGTAATTTAGTGTTGCGAATCCAATGACACATCACCGAACTCATCTGGCTCTTGTGGTCAGTACATCATCGAACTCATCTGGCTCTTGTGGTCAGTGAGGAGAGGTATAACCTCCTTGGCTAGGTGGATGGTCTCCTCCTTGGCTAGGCGGACGGTCTCGGGATCGAACCACAGGAAAGACGTGGGCAGTTGGCCCAATTGACATGTAACGCAGCGTGTACAAAGTCCTATGCGTTACGCTGGGCATCTAAAAAAAGTGATCTGACAAATGCAGATGATGGTGTTTAGTTATAAAACATGTTAGAAGTCCTTGATTGAGGGTGAGGAGGAGGATGATTATTGTTGAGGGGTGAGGGTAGCTTTTGAGAGCAGGCGTAGGGACGATGAAGAGATAGATACAAGCAGAGGGAGATGGGAAGTGATGGCGAGGAAGAGGGTCGAGGTCTTGGTATGGGGGAGATATTAGCCCAGTGATTCAATTGAGTTATTGATTATGGTTAATCGATCAAGTTTAATGTTATGAAATTACTAATGATCATGCAATCACTATAGTATTTATACTTAAATTTAGCATAGTCCCAGTGCACATTAAGTTTATCAGCATTGCTATGATATTGCTTTGTTCGCCTAACATGTAGTTGCAGAAAAATAATAAGCTAGATCAATTATGGACATATGCAATATAGAAATTATGATAGACCAAAGATATTCTAGCCTAAAGGTATTTTTTGAATCACCGATGGCATATCTTGGAACACAAACCCGGGGGTTCTGCTGCCCTGTCAACGGACAGGGTCGAGGCGACAATGCCCGTAGGTGTTTGGAGACGAAGCCCCGAAAGATAATTAGATTTTCCGTTCTTGTTGGCTTTGGACGAATTCCATCAGAAGAAAAAAGCACCATTCAAACAAAAGAAGAAGCGAAACTATCAAGACATCAAGCTCTGTGTAATATTTATTTTTATTTATTCCTTAGAATTAAATGTAACTCAATTAGTATGCGACAAATGAAAGTTAAACACAAAACTTGTTCCAGATAGCCAAATCCTCAAAAATAGTCTATTGACATATTTTATTACAATTCCTCACAGAAACAGTATACTACCTAGTATAATGTCTCACGAATATATTCTTCTTTTGCCCTCTGTCGTCTCTTTTATATATAAACTTGCTCAACAGTAAATTGTGTAGTATACTGCCTAGTATATCAGACATTATACTATTTAGAGGCTGACTTGTGTATTGTAGCCACAACAACTATATTTATTGTTGATATATATCCATAACTGTACGAACAGTGTACTATATGCATAGTAATAACTCTATTACGATTTACGAGTGCTTGTGTGTGCTATATAAACCCATTTGCCATGTTTTGTTCCCACATCTTAGAGCCTTAACTTTTTGTCTTCCACATACAAAAACTTTCCATATTTTGTTAAGAGCTTTCATTTGCTAAATCAAATTGAGATAGAGTTTTCATTGCGTTATAAATCGATATCTTCAATTTATTGTAAGAAGATCAAAATTATTTCTTGTAAGAGGTTGAAATCCGTAAGCCTTTGTATCAAAGCTTTTGTAGAGAAGTCGGTGAGCCTTCGAATCAAAACTTGTGTATAAGAAGTCAGCGAGACATTCAGATCAAAGCTTGCAAGTATAATTATTTGTTATAATAGTGGATTAAAGACGGAGAGAGTTTCGAGATTGGAGCGCGTCACAGAGGATACATCGGGTATATTATTGCCTCATTTCTAGCACTTAGTTTTAAATTATCTATTAGCATTCATAATTTTGCTTAATTATTAGTTAAACCCTATTATCCCCTCCTCCCCTCTAAAGTCTAAACTATTTTGAGGAGAGAGATGGGTTTGAGCGCAAGGGAAGGGGGTGCTCCAAGTACAAGGGTGAGGGATGGGCTCGAGGGAGGGGGAATAGAAAAAAAATAATTTTAAATAATAATAATAATAATAATAATAATAATAATAATAAGTAACAATAGGATTAAAATAAAATAAAATAATTTGGGATCTAGTTGATTAATTAGAAAAAGTAATTAGATAATTAGGTACTTATTGTTGGAGTTTGGTCTTTTTCTAAGTGAATTTTAGTCCCACATCGGCTAGACCAAAGGAGTTGTATCTCTATATAATAGCTTTTCTATTTTAGAGGTGCACATGTGGTGTGGAGGTGCACATGGGTGTGCCATGTGGGGTTATTTTTCTAATGGAAAAAAGGCTAAATCAACAATAAAAGCATTCATGCTTTTTGCTCTTGGAAAATTCATTTCCATGGGAGCTAAGTCCCGTAGGGACTTAGCGACTCGGACTCGGACTTGGATCGGGCTCATGAGGCGTAATGTGGCATTTTGTTGGCGCACTTTGCACTTAGCATCGTCGCTAGACGCATAGTGCGCTTTAGTTGCGCTCGTTGTGCGAGCCACTTGCGCTGCCACGTTGCTCGGGTTGTGCTGGTTGCGCTGCGTGCGCAGTGTGCGCAGTGAGAGAGGAAAGGCGTCGCACCAGCGTTACTTTTGCACGGGAGTTCGTGTCCATCCGAGGAGTCAGAAGAGCAGGAGTGTTCCAAGTTCTCCGACGAACTTGCTGGTTCCTGGAAGCTGTTCGTGTAGGGCGAGTAAAGCTTTGAGCAACGGTGATCATTCACCCCAGCAGACCATCTTCCATATTTCGCCTGTCATCTTCTTCGCTGCTGTGATTACGAAATCTTTTTAGATTCTCGTAATATCATAACGATATCTTTTTAGATCTTCGTTATACTTGCGCAACCTTCCTAGAAGTGTTGCGTTGGAACATTGTTTTTACAATTGTTTCATATTCTCAGTTTTCCATCGAAAAAAATTGTGCCCCAGCAAGAACAATCTCAAAGCTTTATTGCTACGATGGAAAACGTTAATGCTTCACTCCTCAATACTGACTTTTGCAAATTAGAAAAGTTTGATGGAGAGCATTATCAAGTCTGGAAGAGGAAGGTTTTTCTCACTCTTCAACTCAGAGACGTGGATCATGTGCTTCTTGAAGAGGTACCTACTGTTCCAGATACTGGGTCTGCTGCCGCAATCTCTGCGGCTACTAAACTTCAGGCCAAGTGGAGAAGAGAAAATAGCATTTGCAGGCTGCTTATCCTGAATGCTATGGAGGATTCCCTTGCAGAATCCTATTCTAAGAAGACTATTGCCAGAGACATATGGGAGTCTCTGGAAAAACTGTACGAAGAAGACAAAAATAGGAGCAAGATATTTGTGGTTGAAAAATATCACAAATGGCTCTTTGAGGACGAGAAGTCCATGCTGCCGCAGGTAAAAGAATTTCTGAAGCTGCGACAGAAGTTGGAAGACGAGGCGATGCCCCTCCCTGACAAGTTCGTTGTTGGAGGGATTGTCTCAAAGCTCCCCGCTGGGTGGAGTAAGTTCTATGCAAACATGCATAGGAAGAAGCTAGAGATCAGCCTTGAAGATCTCTTGCAGAAAATCTATGTTGAGGACCAGATGCGGGCTCAACTGAAGGTGGACGCACTGTCCAAGCAATTGGCTAACGCCAATATGGTTCATACCAAAGAACCAAGGGGAAAGCAGGCGGCTTTCCACAGCAAGAAGAAGGACCCTGACACTCTAAAAGTCAAGGGAACTTCTATCAAGAAAAAGAAGCCAAAGTCTCAAATGCCTTGCTTCAAGTGTGGCAAGAAGGGCCACTTTAAGAATGAGTGCAAAGCAAAGACCAAGCAATCAGAGCAAGGAGAGCCTAGTAAGGTATCTATGATCACTGACATTGTTGCTATGATTGCACAGGTTGATGCGGTAAGGACTGACTCTGACTGGTGGGTAGACACTGGAGCCTCCTGCCATGTCTGCTTCAGTAAGGAGTGGTTCACCAGCTATACACCTACTTCTGAAGTGGTTATGATGGCGAACCAGGCACAAGCTGAAGTGCTCGGGATCGGGACGGTGGTGTTGAAGCTGACTTCGGAGAAGTCTATGACGCTTTAAGGCGTGAAGCACGTACCTGCTATCGCCAAGAACCTGATCTCAGGAGGCCTACTCTGCAAAGCAGGCCTCAGGATGGACATCAATGCTGGCCAGATGGTGATGTCTATCAAAGGAACATATTTCGGAAAAGCTTTTTATACCGGAGGAATGTTCAAAATTCAGCTTGTAAATCAGTCCAATGTGATTAATGAAGTCACTCATTCTGCTTATACTCTTGAGTTGTGGCATAATAGGCTAGGACATGTTCATTGTAAACGAATAAATAGAATGTCTAGTCTAGGACTTATCTCCAAGTGTGGGGGTAAGGTAGAGAAATGTGAAGTTTGTGCTCAAACAAAGATCACAAGAAAACCCTTTCCTCGGGTTAATCGAAGTACAGATCTTCTGGAGTTGGTACACTCCGATATCTGTGACTTCAAATAGTTCTCTACAAAGGCCGGGATGAAGTATTTCATAACCTTCATCGATGACTTCTCAAAGTATACGTTCGTCTACTTGCTGAAGGCTAAAGACGAAGCATTCGAGAAGTTCAAGGAGTTCAGAGCCGAAGCTGAGCGGCAGACTGGACAACAACTCAAAAGGATAAGAAATGATCGAGGTGGGGAGTACAGGTCTCATGAATTCGCATCATTCTGTAAAGAACATAGAATTGTCAATGAGACTACGGCTCCGTACTCTCCTCAATCAAACAGAGTAGCAGAGAGGAAGAACAGAACGTTAACAGAATGATTAACTCTATGTTGTTGACTGCTGGTCTTCCTAAGTGCTACTGGGGAGAAGCTGCATTGACGGCCACTTTTATTCTAAATAGAGTGCATCATGCAACTTTAGACGTTACTCCTCATGAACTCTGGTTCAAGGTCAGACCTAACTTGAATGTCATTCGAGTGTGGGGGTGTCTGGCATATGTCAAGCTTCCAGATCTGAAGATTCAGAAGCTTGGGACAAGGACTACTAAGACGATCTTCTTGGGGTATGCCGAGAAGAGTGATGCTCAGAGATTTCTTGATATTGAGTCAAATCATATTATTGAATCTCGCGACGCAGAATATTTTGAAGACAAATTTGCAAGGCACAAGAATATTGTTCTTGCGGATGTTCCGGAGAACAATGAGGGTGCGCAGGTCTTCAATGAAGATGTGGTCCAAGATGTAACGCCCCAGTCCCAAAATACGTAGGACTAGGAACGTAGACATGCCAGCTGTAATTATACGGAGTATACTCCAATATATGGAAGCCTCGTATAAATACATAAGCTGTAAAATACAGTAGAACCATAACTAATCTCATCTACACAGAATAAATGAATAAAATATCATATAATGAGAATAAATTTGCCTTGATACAATATGTTGGGCGGAGACAAATCCACTACCAACAAAATAAGGAAAAGTACATAGAAAAATGAAATGAGTGGCGAGCGAAACGAAGACGATCCAAATGCAATCATCCTCGAAGAAATAGCGAAGATCACGGCTAGAGCTAGAACACCTGCGAAAGACAATAGCACACACCTGGCAAGACAACCAGGTCCTCAGAGGGACGTAACAAGACACATAATAGCATGCCATATAAACTGAATAAATATTGCTCAAATAAATAAGTAAATCGAATTATAACATGTTCCAATACATACATAATGAACGAGCGTACCATCCCCCCAACCAAACAAGGACAGGAGATGGTAAACTAATTCACGGTAACGTATCTTCCCATGCTATGAATCCAATATGGTATCCGGACCCTAACAAGGTTCAATACCTTCTCATCGAAGTAGTAAGTCACACCTACAACCAAACAAGGACAAGATGTGACGAACTAATCCGCGACAAGTTATTGTTCCAAGTCACGGTCAGATACAAGTACCCAAACCAAAAGTACTCGTACCTAACGGATAGGGTAGCCTACCGTTCTAAGTGAAATATAGTTAAGAACAATCTTTCCTACGCATGGGCCCTGGCTGAATAGGATCGGCGTAGTCCCCCTTGGGCACCAGAGACCCCATCAGGAAGAGCATGACGTTCCGCAGAATCGTCAGTGGCCGTCAGTAATCATGGGTCATCAACCCCGTATCTCCAGCGGAGAGTCCAGGTCACAAGGGAAGTGCATCGAAGCCCATACGCTAAGGAATTGTCCTCCCCGCCCAATGCCTACTATGTTGTATCTACAACATTAACCTCTATAACCGCTAAGTCAAACTAGCATGCAATCTCTATTAGCGATTATTCCTATCGCACGGCTTGTACGTACTGGTGGCCAGCCAATCACGCACTTTCGTGTTCTACATGTGACACACAACTTTGTGTTACAACGTGTCAAGGCCAATGAATGCAACACACATGGTGGTCCCTTAAATCTAGGTTTAATTTGTAAGAAATAATACACAGCAGAAAATATAATGAACAGTAAGTTCTAACAGTTATGCCATGTATCACAGTTTATTTTGCATAAAGAAAATAAATAATGCATGAAATATGAGCTAAAATAAATAAACAGCTAATGGCAAGGTGTCTTGCCTGGTAGAGCGCCTGGTGTGCTACGATAATCAAGCTGGCATGAACTGCGACTTTGGTGCAACAATTTGTACAAGGGGACCTCGGATAGTGGCACGAACAGTTCCATCGGGTCTATAATGGTCAATTTAGTTAGGGTGGACATAAGGAAGTCTCGAAATTGGCGGAGGAATAGGAATAACGGGATTGGTCATGGAAAGGAGAAAATCAAAGAAGAATGGAAAATATATAAAAATTATAGGAAATTATTTATAATGCTAAAATTCGTATTTGTAAAACTATAATTTTGTCAAATAATTTACTTTAAATAAATAGAACATTTACAACAATATCTTAGTCTATAATATTGTTGTTACCAATAATAAAAATAGTTTTTATGAACTTATCTATTTTGGCTAGTAAAGTAATAAAATAATAATTGGTACTAATAGTACAATAACAAGGTATAGCAATAAATTTTTAAATTATTTATCAACTATTACTTATTGTATAACACAAATCTTGGTAAAGAAATATCCCAATTAGGAAAAACAACAACATTAATAATAATAATAATAATGATAATAATTTTGATAATAATAATAGATACTTAATAATGACACCAATAACAATAATAATAATAATAATAATAATAATGATAATGATAATGATATTTACAATAATGATAATGATAATAAAACTAATAACAGTAATAATAATAATAATAATAATAATAATAATCATCAGTAAAAGAAAACAAACTTTAACAGGAAGGTCATACTGCTTCCTTTCCCATCTCACTTAATAAGGAGTGATTGAAAAGAGTGCGAGAGAAAAAAAAAGAGAGGAGTGGGAAGAGAGAGAGATCGAGAGAGCTGAGAGAGTGGAGAGGAATCGGAGGTCGGCGGAAGAGAGGGGCGGCGAGCGGTGGACAAGGAAGAGGAGAGAAGTCGGAGGGAGCGGTCGGGAGACAAGGAGCGGGGGTGGTCTCGTGGGAGCGGTCGACCGGGGAAAGAAGGGGACTGGCGGATGAGACGGCAGAGTGCGGCCGGTGGGCGGCGCTCGCCGAGCGGAAGTAGGGTCGTTGACGGCTTGGCGCGGCTGGAGGGTCTGGCCGGACGCGGCGGCTCCGGAGATCTACGTCGGCAGGAGGCGCAGCCGACCTGTCGACGGAGGAGAAAGGGGCTCCGGCGAAGGGGTTTCTCGGTGCGGCTATGGCGGTGGGACCCGAACGGACACGCGCGTCTCCGGAAAGTCGGCGGCGCGGCTCCGACTGAGAGGAGGCGCACAGTCGGGGCACGGCGGAGCACCCACACGAGGGGGAGGCGCACGGCGGGGAAACCACGGCGGACGGCGGAGCTCAGCCCGCGGTGGCGCACAGAGGGGTGGCAGCCAGGCTCTGCGGTCGTTGTCGGTCGGTGAGGTGAGTCTAGGTTAGGGTTTAATTATCTTTTTCTTTTATGGCTGTGATGGATGTGCGTCGATGTTTCTGGTGTTCCGGGGAGTGGCCAGGGTGGTGGTCGGGTTTGGTAACGGTGGTCGTGGTTGTAATGGTGGTGGGTCTGTGGTGGTGTCGATGACGACGGTTGTGGTGACGGTGGTGAAGGGGGAACGGTGACGGCGGGATGTTGGAGGTGGTGGTTGTGACGAGTTTGGTTCGGTAGTGGTGGTTACGACGGGCGGTGGTGACGGCTGGTGGCAGCGGATGATGGGGTCAAGGGTGGAGACGTCGACCGGATGCGGGTGGCTGTGGAGGCGATGATGTGATGTGGAGGCTATGGCTGCGGCCGGGGACGATGGGATTAGTTTAGGGTTAGAAAGTAGGGATTTGTCGGGGTTGATTGTGTCGGGGTTGTGTCCGACACGGGGAAGACGATGAATAATGTACCTGTAAACTAATGGAATAAGATTTGGACGATGGAACACGGACACGGGGCACGCACCATTAGTTTGTGGAGAATTTGTGGATGAATAATGAAGAGTTGGAGGAGTACCTGCCTATTTATAGGATGTGGGAATTCCCAATTTGGATAGGCTTAGGATTAGATTTAAAACCCAAGTAGATATATCATCTATTTAATTTAAAACAATCAAATCCAAATCCAATCTATATCCAAATCTAATTTCAAATTAAATATCTAATTTAAATCAAATTAAATTTCTAGTATAAAATCCATGAGATAAATCAATTTCAAATATTTAACTTATTTAAATAAATCCAAAATTTTTAAATCAAGATTTAAATGTCCCAATAATTTAAAATATGTTTTCCAAAATACTATAATAATTAATTTCGAAAATACATTATTATTTATTTTAAAATAAGCTAATAAATAAATTATGAAATATGTATGCATAATTATTTATACAAAATTATGCTTTCTAGTATACAATGAAATATAACTTATTACTAATAAATATTAGAAAGAAGGGCTTAAGATAACCAACTCGAAAATTTGGTAAAATAGCAAAAATAATATTTATATATATTATCTTGAAACTATAAAAAAAAATATTTTTCTAAAAATATGTACGCTCACACATATTCGCACTCGTCGAGCAAAAATAAAATTTCGTACGCGACGTACAATACGACTACGCGACGTACAATAATGAAAATTTTAAATCAGTACAAATTTTAATAAAAAAATATAGTAGAAATTTAGGGGTTTTACATCCTACCCAACTCAAAAGAATTTCGTCCTCGAAATTAAGGATTTGTAGGGGGTGAGAGGACACAAGGGGTTTTGATGGGAAACAATCGAATACAAATCATGTCGTAAGAAATCACGATCTTGATCATAGAAAAATACGGTATGGTCACGGGTAATGAATGAGGGTCACGATTAAGGGAACGAGATACATTCGCTTTAATTAAGCGATTAGAGGGTCTTGATAGGGTCGAGTAGTTCGGGATGAAGATATAGCAATATCGAGGGAGAATGGTCATAGCCGATAGGAAGGCTAGAGGGAGTGCTAGTATAACGCTTTCGTTCTTCGAAAATAGGAGAAGGTGAAAGCAATATAGAGTTCGAAGGAGACGTTATCGAATACGAATTTGTGATTCAAAGACGATCGAATAATTTCAAAGGAATTGTCAAGGCAGTCGTGGATGGGACTCTAGAGGACAAGTTCAACTATGTCCCCATCCACGTAGAATAATAGGTAAAAGCGAACCAAAGTGCACTTGGTTGATCAGACCATTGTGCATCGGTTCTGATTAGACAACATGTTAGAGGGAGCTCTTCCAATAACATATGTCTTGAACAAGCTCGATAAAAGATAAGCTTGTAAAAACTAGGCTATATTAGCATCATTTAGTCAAATGGTAAATACATAGGCACGAGAGATTAAGATTTAAGAAGGTAGAATGATTCTAGGGCATACAGTCGTCCTATAGTCTTCTTGTCCAAGTCCTTGGTTGGCTAGACGGGTTAGGTCCTCTAGATTCTAGGATAAGCTTGCTACTATAGGTCACTAGGTCAAAGGGGTTGCTAGTTCATAAGGTATTCTACCCAACTTAATTTAAACTAATGGTGTTTGGGACAGCTAACTAATAGGGTCAACCTCTAGTAAGCACGAAGGAAGGATAATGATAGAAGGAATCAAGCAAGATGCAATCGATGAGTCAAACGGTAGATTGAAGAAAGTGGTCAAGTATGTGGATGAGATCCTAGACTTCTAATCCTATACGCAGGCTTGCTTGGTACGGTAAAGTAACCAAACAATTTATCTTGACCTGCATGGGCCACCACAAAAATATGTAACGCCCCAGTCCCAAAATACGTAGGACTAGGAACGTAGACATGCCAGCTGTATTTATACGGAGTATACTCCAATATATGGAAGCCTCGTATAAATACATAAGCTGTAAAATGCAGTAGAACCATAACTAATCTCATCCAAACAGAATAAATGAATAAAAGATCATATAATAAGAATAAATTTGCCTTGATACAATGTGTTGGGCGGAGACAAATCCACTACCAACAAAATAAGGAAAAGTACATAGAAAAATGAAATGAGTGGCGAGCGAAGCAAAGACGATCCAAATGCAATCATCCTCGAAGAAATAGCGAAGATCACGGCTAGAGCTAGAACACCTGCAAAAGACAATAGCACACACCTGGCAAGACAACCAGGTCCTCAGAGGGACGTAACAAGACACATAATAGTATACCATATAAACTGAATAAATATTGCTCAAATAAATAAGTAAATCAAATTATAACATATTCCAATACGCACCTACTGAACGAGCGTACCATCCCCCAAACCAAACAAGGACATGAGATGGTAAACTAATTCACGGTAACGTATCTTCCCATGCTATGAATCCAATATGGTATCCGGACCCCAACAAGGTTCAATACCTTCTCATCGAAGTAGTAAGTCACACCTACAACCAAACAAGGACAAGATGTGACGAACTAATCCGCGACAAGTTATTGTTCCAAGTCACGGTCAGATACAAGTACCCAAACCAAAAGTACTCGTACCTAACGGATAGGGTAGCCTACCGTTCTAAGTGAAATGTAGTTAAGAACAATCCTTCCTACGCATGGGCCCTGGCTGAATAGGATCGGCGTAGTCCCCCTTGGGCACCAGAGGCTCCATCAGGAAGAGCATGATGTTTCGCAGAATCGTCAGTGGCCGTCAGTAATCATGGGTCATCAACCCCGTATCTCCAACGGAGAGTCCAGGTCACAAGGGAAGTGCATCGAAGCCCATACGCTAAGGAATTGTCCTCCCCGCCCAATGCCTACTATGTTGTATCCACAACATTAACCTCTATAACCGCTAAGTCAAACTAGCATGCAACCTCTATTAGCGGTTATTCCTATCGCACGGCTTGTACGTACTGGTGGCCAGCCAATTACGCACTTCCGTGTTCTACATGTGACACACAACTTCGTGTTACAACGTGTCAAGGCCAATGAATGCAACACACATGGTGGTCCCTTAAATCTAGGTTTAATTTGTAAGAAATAATACACAGCAGAAAATATAATGAACAGTAAGTTCTAACAGTTATGCCATGTATCACAGTTTATTTTGCATAAAGAAAATAAATAATACATGAAATATGAGCTAAAATAAATAAACAGCTAATGGCAAGGTGTCTTGACTGGTAGAGCGCCTGGTGTGCTGCGATAATCAAGCTGGCATGAACTACGACTTTGGTGCAACAACTTGTACAAGGGGACCTCGGATAGTGGCACGGACAGTTCCATCGGGTCCATAATGGTCAATTTAGTTAGGGTGGACATAAGGAAGTCTCAAAATTGGCGGAGGAATAGGAATAACGGAATTGGTCATGGAAAGGAGAAAATCAAAGAAGAATGGAAAATATATAAAAATTATAGGAAATTATTTATAATGCTAAAATCCGTATTTGTAAAACTATAATTTTGTCAAATAATTTACTTTAAATAAATAGAACATTTACAATAATATCTTAGTCTATAATATTGTTGTTACCAATAATAAAAATAGTTTTTATGAACTTATCTATTTTGGCTAGTAAAGTAATAAAATAATAATTGGTACTAATAGTACAATAACAAGGTATAGCAATAAAATTTTAAATTATTTATCAACTATTACTTATTCTATAACACAAATCTTGGTAAAGAAATATCCCAATTAGGAAAAACAACAATAATAATAATAATAATAATAATGATAATAATTTTGATAATAATAATAGATACTTAATAATAACACCAATAACAATAATAATAATAATAATAATAAAATAATAATAATAATAATAATAATAATAATGATAATGATAATGATATTTACAATAATGATAATGATAATAAAACTAATAACAGTAATAATAAATATAATAATAATAATAATAATAATAATAATAATAATAATAATAATAATATTAATAAGTAAAAGAAAACAAACTTTAACAGGAAGGTCATACTGCTTCCTTTGCCATCTCACTTAATAAGGAGTGATTGAAAAGAGTGCGAGAGAGAAAACAGAGAGGAGTGGGAAGAGAGAGAGATCGAGAGAGCTGAGAGAGTGGAGAGGAATCGGTGGTCGGAGGAAGAGAGGGGCGGCGAGCGGTGGACAAGGAAGAGGAGAGAAGTCGGAGGGAGCTGTCGGAAGACAAGGAGCGGGGGTGGTTGTCACACCCTGATTCCGTAGAATCGATAGTCGTCCCCCGGGCGTGATGCCGTGCAAGCCTAAGTTGCGCTTGCACAAGGCATAGTCATAATTGTTATCCGAAACACAACAACAGAATGATGCGCAGAGTAAATTGAACACACATTATAGAGAAAGGAACATAAGCTTTATTGATAATGAAACATCATATTACAGACTCGATACAAAGGCGCCGCGCGGGCTTTTTACAAACTGACTCCATTACAAAATGAAGGTCGACGAGATAGCCATTCCATACATTCATCCCTTGACTTTACAACCAAAATTACAAACCACCTGGGATGGTGGGAAGGCGCTCCATCTGTCTTCGATGCTTCAACAGCGGAGTCTTCAAAAGGGTTGATCCAAGCTTCAATGCACGGACGAAGCTTCAAAACACGAGCGTTGCCTCCCTTCACGTAGCACGCCCTTCCAGATCTATCGCACCTGTATGGAGAGCGAGGATCAGTACAATCAACATGTACTGGCGAGTGGCTAATTAATTTCCAGGCTCTCATTTGGTTCAAGAATTTGATAAAATCATACAACTTGCTCATTCAGTGGTCTTTCTAACCATCCTAGATGTTTTCATAAAAAGCATTAGGTTACTCCAAGGTTTCTTCCGGCGGAGCGCGCCGTGCGACATAAAACTTGCCATGTTAGTTTATAACAATTTATATCAAGTGTTTGATATGGAGGTCAATTGGCCTAACCAGCCATCTTGGACATAGCCTGGTAATACGGGACCCTTACAACGCAAGTAGCGAGCCCCGATGTAAGCCCCCGTCTTACCGATTGCCTATTACCCAGCTCGGCTAAAACCAGTTTCTTCCTAGGCCGAGTCAGTCCCGTGGCCCCGGGTCGCCGCTCGAAGAAACCATTCCCCTTGTCGACAAGTTGTCCAAGTCCATGATAGGTTAACATGGTGTATTTTTAGGATACCGTTGGGGCTTGTCATGTTTTCGATTCATTTACTTGGTCGTTTTGCAGGCATGAATTAATTATATCTCTTTTCAACACAACACATTTCTTTTTCCCTTCTAACATACAAGACTAGTATTCTGCAAGCGAATCATTCAATTTTTGTAACATTACCCGAGTTCTCATTTGAAATAGAGGGTCGAGACGAAGGGGGTCAGCCACTCACCTTGAGTTTTGCTTGAGGCGAGGGACTTGTTGGCTGCGCTAGACGTCGCCTACGCGATCACCTGAAATCGCACAAGCAACCGATTAGAACACTGTATTATGAAAGAGTTCGATAGGAAATGCGAGCTCGAAATGTAAACCATGAAAACCATCGAAAACATTCACGAAAACGCATTCAGAAAACCAAAGCCAAAACCAACGCAAGCGGCGTGAAAAGCAGAGCAACGGGAGGTCTCTCCCGACTCAGCCGCAGAGTCAATCCTCGAGGCGCTACCCGCTGAATGTGGGACTTGGTTCCGAAGAAGCCATTCCATAACGTGGAATGGATCTTAATTCAACCGTTCCCGTTCGATCGATTCGATCGATCCCGACCTATCGGTCCCGACCGAGTCGATAGCGACAGTGTTCCTTTCTCGCGCACCCCGTGGACGGACAACGGGGCACGATGTAGGGATGGGGCACTACACCATAACCAACTAAGAAAAAGTTTCGTCCTCGAAACTTATGAACAGAACCTACCTCTATGAAAATAATGAAGGAAACTTTTCCTTCATCTCAGACTCGCGTTCCCATGTCGACTCTTCTGCCGCATGGTTCCTCCAAAGTACGCGAACGAGAGGGATCGTCCGATTCCGCAGCAGCTTATCCTTGCGTTCTAAGATTTGAACTGGCACTTCGACGTAGGATAAGTCGGACTTTAGCTCCAGCTGACCAAAATCCATCACGTGGCTAGGGTCGTGCACGTACTTCCGCAGCTGGGAGACGTGGAAGACGTTGTGCACACCTTCGAGCGCCAGCGGTAGGGCAATTTTATAGGCCACTGGGGCGATCCGCTCGAGTATTTCAAACGGCCCAACGAATCTCGGACTCAGCTTCCCCTTCGCGCCGAACCGAGTGACTCCTCGCATAGGCGACACCTTCAGAAACACATGATCGCCCACCTGGAACTCAAGCGGTCTTCGATGGGTATCGGCGTAGCTCTTTTGTCGACTCTGTGCAATCTTCAGTCTTTCCCGAATGAGCTTGACCTTCTCCACAGTCTGTTCCACCAGTTCCGGGCCGAGTATCTGCCGTTCCCTGACTTCATCCCAGCAAATGGGCGATCTGCACTTCCGGCCGTACAAAGCTTCATACGGCGCCATTTGGATGCTGGACTGGTAGCTATTGTTGTATGCAAATTCCGCCAACGGTAGGTGGACGTCCCAGCTTGATTTGAAGTCAATTGCGCAGAGCCGTAACATGTCTTCGAGAATCTGATTAACGCGCTCCGTTTGGCCGTCGGTCTGAGGATGGTAAGCTGAGCTGAACTGCAACTTGGTACCCAGTGCCGACTGAAGGCTACTCCAGAATCGCGACATGAACCGTGAATCCCGATCAGAGACGATGGATACTGGAACTCCGTGCAGCCGTACTATCTCGTCAAGATAAATCTGTGCCAGGCGATCAACGCTCCAAGTAACTTTGATGGCAATGAAGTGCGCTGACTTGGTTAGTCGATCGACGATGACCCAGATAGCGTCGTTCCCCCGTGGTGTCTTCGGCAGGCCAACAATAAAGTCCATCGTGACATGATCCCATTTCCACTCTGGAATGGCAAGGTTCTGCATCTCCCCGCCCGGTCGTTGATGTTCAGCTTTCACCTGCTGACAGGCCATGCATTGCGACACGAAGAGCGCTACATCTCTCTTCATCCCGTGCCACCAGAAGGTCGTGTGGAGGTCCTTATACATCTTGGTACTGCCTGGATGCAATATATATTTCGTATAATGGGCCTCGGATATTATCTCCCTTCGTAGTTCTTTATCATCCGGAACGCATAGTCGGCCATTCATTCTCAGCACGCCGGTCTTGTCTTCCGCAAAGTCGGTCGCACTACCTGTTGAAATTCGCTCGCGCATTTTCTTCAGGTACGGATCATCCTTCTGAGCGGTCTTGATCTTTTCCAGCAAACTCGGCTCTAACTGCAGCTGCGCCAACCGTATATCCCTGAATCGAACCCGGAGATCGATGCCCATTTCTTCTAAATCTTGTAGTAGTCTGCGGTCGATGGAGAGCGAGGCAAAATATTTTCGACTTAGAGCGTCCGCCACAACATTTCCCTTGCCCGGAGTGTAGTCGATCGTCAAGTCATAGTCTTTTATCAGTTCGAGCCAGCGCCGCTGTCGTAAGTTCAATTCCTTCTGAGTGAAAAGATACTTGAGGCTCTTATGGTCGGTATAGATCACGCACGCCACACCATATAGATAGTGACGCCACAATTTCAACGCGAACACAATTGCCGCTAACTCCAAGTCGTGCGTAGGATAGTTCTTCTCGTGCGGCTTCAATTGTCTCGAGGCGAAGGATATCACCTTGTTCCGCTGCATGAGCACACATCCCAAGCCCTGGCCTGAAGCATCGCTGAATATCTGAAAACCCTCTGGCCCATCCGGAAGCGCGAGTATAGGTGCCGAAATCAATCGCCGTTTTAGCTCCTGGAATGAAGCTTCACAGTCATCCGACCACTCATACGCGACTCCCTTTTGAGTGAGGCGAGTTAATGGCGATGCAATCTTCGCGAAGTCTTTTACGAAGCGTCGATAGTATCCCGCCAAACCAAGAAAGCTTCGAATCTCACTAGCAGACGCAGGCCGCCTCCAATCAGCAACGGCTTCCACCTTCTTCGGATCGACTGTAATACCTTCGGACGAAATGATGTGACCCAGAAATGATACGCTGCTGAGCCAAAATTCGCACTTACTCTGCTTTGCATATAGCTGATTCTCTCGAAGTGTCTGGAGCACGGTCCGCAGATGTTCTGCATGCTGTGCCCTGTCTTTCGAGTAGACCAGAATATCGTCAATAAAGACTACGACAAATTTATCAAGAAAGGGTCGAAATACCCGATTCATCAGATCCATGAAGGCGGCAGGGGCGTTCGTCAGGTCGAATGGCATCACCAGGAACTCGTAGTGGCCGTAACGAGTGCGAAAGGCGGACTTTTGCACGTCGTCTGACTTGATCTTGAGTTGATGATAACCTGAGCGGAGATCAATCTTCGAAAATACCGAGGCGCCTTGTAGTTGATCGAATAAGTCATCTATGCGGGGCAATGGGTACTTGTTCCGGATGGTGGCTTTGTTCAGCTCCCGGTAATCGACGCACAGACGCAGGGACCCATCCTTCTTCTTTACGAACAATACGGGCGCTCCCCACGGTGAAACACTAGGCCGAATAAACCCTTTATCGAGTAACTCTTGTAGCTGGACCTTGAGTTCCTTCAGCTCGGCAGGTGCCATTCTGTACGGGGCCTTAGAAATCGGTCGAGTATCGGGAAATGTATCGATGCTGAACTCGATCTCTCGGTCGGGGGGCATGCCGGGTAGCTCGTCCGGAAACACATCGGGGAATTCTGCCACAACGTCGGTCTGACCTACGTTTGCACCATCCTGTCGCATGTCTCGGACGGACGCCAAGTAGCCTTCGCACCCAGAATGCAGCATCCTCCGAGCAGAGATTGCCGAGATCAACATGCAGGTCGACGACGCCTCACCACACGAAAAGCAGAATTCAGGCACTCCTGGTATGCGGAAAGTGACCGTCTTCCTGGCACAGTCTATGGTTGCGTTGCACGGCCCGAGCCAATCCATTCCCAGAATGATATCGAAGTCATTCATGTCTAGGACCATCACGTCCAGACCGATCTTTTGACCGCCGATACAGATAATCCCGTCGGTGCAGGCTGAATTAGTGAGTATAGGTGTGCCCGAAGGTGTGCTCACGCTAAGGTCGAGGTCTAATGATACTAATGGAAATTTGTGCTCGGCGACAAAGTCTGCCGCTATAAAACTATACGAAGCACCTGAATCAAATAGTATGCGAGCAGGCACATTATTAAAACTAAGTATACCTGTCACGACCGTGTCTGATGCAAGCACTTCATCTCGAGTCATGGCATAGACGCGGCCCTGGGCATTGGGGCGACGGTCTTGGCCATTTTGCGGTGCGGGCTGATGGGCTCGAGGCGCTGGAACTTGACTCCCTGGACGGAGCTGCTGGGGCGCCGTTGGGTTCGGCCTTCTGGTTGGACACTCATCACGTTTGTGGCCCCTCTTGCCACAGTTCCAGCATCCATCCTCTGGTATCCGGCAGTAGTCGATCGTGTGACCGACTCGGTGACATCGGTTGCAGTACCGTGGATTACGCCCTTGATATCCGCCTTGGGGCCCGTTGTTCGGACGCTTGGTCACGTTGTTTCCTCCCACGTGGCTAGGGCGTTTGTGATTGTAGGTATGCACAGTGCCGGCAGCACCTGGAGGGTATTGGCTTTCAAGGCGGAGGGCGTGGTTGAGAGACTCCCCCATCGTTGGGTATTTTGGAACGGACACATGGGCGGAAATAGATGGCCGTAGGCCCACTTCGAACCGTCGTGCACGACTCGCCACGGAAGGCAGGTATTGTCCAGCAAACTTGGCTAACTTGTTGAACTCTGCTGCATACTGCCGCACCGTCATATTCCCTTGCCTTAGCTGCATGAATTCATTTTCCTTCTCTTGTCGAACGGCTTCGGGGAGGTACTCGATCTCGAACGCCTCGCGGAAGGTGGCCCAAGAAATTGCCGCTGTCTCGTCGTCGCGTCTGATCGCTCGCTTTTGCACGCCCCACCAGTCGTGCGCGTTCGACCGGAGTAGAAGTTGAGCGCATGCGACTTTCTTGGACTCTTCGACGTCTAGCAGCTCGAACTTGTCTTCCAGTTCCTCTAACCAGTCGATCGCCAAGGAGGGATCTTCCGTGCCGTAGAAGGAAGTACGGCAACTTTTTGTGAATTTCGACACGTCGAAGTTAGAACTTCTCGGTGTTGCATATGTAGGCTCGGGTGCCTCCGGATCGACATCACTTTGTCTGGCCGCAGGCTCGGTCACGGCAGGAGTTGTCGTAGAGTTGTTGTTGTTGGCCACCACAGTCTGTACAATTTGCTGAAGAGTATCAAGCTGCTTCTGCTGCAACTTGAATTGTGCATCGAATCGGGCCTCGAACTGGGTCTGGCGCGCCTCTACCTCCCGTCGATGTGCCTCAGTCTCCCGTCGATGTTGCTCATTGAGGCGTTGATTCTCCAGAGCTTGTTGTTGTTGCGCTTCCAGCATACGCAACATCCGTCCCATGGCATCGTTTGAGGGTCCGGGCCTCGGGCTACTCGAGCCGCTCGAAGCACTTTCTTCGTTCACCGCCGCACTTTCTGGAAATTTGAAGGCAAAAATACATTAGTCATAATACTTATCACGGACTCACTCGTATGGAATGACATATCTCATCGACACGAGACCAACGGTTTTGAGACTAGAAACTCGATACTGGAGGCCAAGGACGTAAAGCCGTGCTCTGATACCATTATGTCACGCCCCGATTCCGTAGAATCGATAGTCGTCCCCCGGGCGTGATGCCGTGCAAGCCTAAGTTGCGCTTGCACAAGGCATAGTCATAATTGTTATCCGAAATACAACAACAGAATGATGCGCAGAGTAAATTGAACACACATTATAGAGAAAGGAACATAAGCTTTATTGATAATGCAACATCATATTACAGACTCGATACAAAGGCGCCGCGCGGGCTTTTTACAAACTGACTCCATTACAAAATGAAGGTCGACGAGATAGCCATTCCATACATTCATCCCTTGACTTTACAACCAAAATTACAAACCACCTGGGATGGTGGGAAGGCGCTCCATCTGTCTTCGATGCTTCAACAGCGGAGTCTTCAAAAGGGTTGATCCAAGCTTCAATGCACGGACGAAGCTTCAAAACACGAGCGTTGCCTCCCTTCACGTAGCACGCCCTTCCAGATCTATCGCACCTGTATGGAGAGCGAGGATCAGTACAATCAACATGTACTGGCGAGTGGCTAATTAATTTCCAGGCTCTCATTTGGTTCAAGAATTTGATAAAATCATACAACTTGCTCATTCAGTGGTCTTTCTAACTATCCTAGATGTTTTCATAAAAAGCATTAGGTTACTCCAAGGTTTCTTCCGGCGGAGCGCGCCGTGCGACATAAAACTTGCCATGTTAGTTTATAACAATTTATATCAAGTGTTTGATATGGAGGTCAATTGGCCTAACCAGCCATCTTGGACATAGCCTGGTAATACGGGACCCTTACAACGCAAGTAGCGAGCCCCGATGTAAGCCCCCGTCTTACCGATTGCCTATTACCCAGCTCGGCTAAAACCAGTTTCTTCCTAGGCCGAGTCGGTCCCGTGGCCCCGGGTCGCCGCTCGAAGAAACCATTCCCCTTGTCGACAAGTTGTCCAAGTCCATGATAGGTTAACATGGTGTATTTTTAGGATACCGTTGGGGCTTGTCATGTTTTCGATTCATTTACTTGGTCGTTTTGCAGGCATGAATTAATTATATCTCTTTTCAACACAACACATTTCTTTTTCCCTTCTAACATACAAGACTAGTATTCTGCAAGCGAATCATTCAATTTTTGTAACATTACCCGAGTTCTCATTTGAAATAGAGGGTCGAGGTGAAGGGGGTCAGCCACTCACCTTGAGTTTTGCTTGAGGCGAGGGACTTGTTGGCTGCGCTAGACGTCGCCTACACGATCACCTGAAATCGCACAAGCAACCGATTAGAACACTGTATTATGAAAGAGTTCGATAGGAAATGCGAGCTCGAAATGTAAACCATGAAAACCATCGAAAACATTCACGAAAATGCATTCAGAAAACCAAAGCCAAAACCAACGCAAGCGGCGTGAAAAGCAGAGCAACGGGAGGTCTCTCCCGACTCAGCCGCAGAGTCAATCCTCGAGGCGCTACCCGCTGAATGTGGGACTTGGTTCCGAAGAAGCCATTCCATAACGTGGAATGGATCTTAATTCAACCGTTCCCGTTCGATCGATTCGATCGATCCCGACCTATCGGTCCCGACCGAGTCGATAGCGACAATGTTCCTTTCTCGCGCACCCCGTGGACGGACAACGGGGCACGATGTAGGGACGGGGCACTACAGTGGTCTCGTGGGAGCGGTCGACCGGGGAAAGAAGGGGACTGGCGGATGAGACGGCGGAGTGCGGCCGGTGGGCGGCGCTCGCCGAGCGGAAGTAGGGTCGTCGACGGCTTGGCGCGGCTGGGGGGTCTGGCCGGACGCGGCGGCTCCGGAGATCTACGCCGGCAGGAGGCGCAGTCGACCTGTCGACGGAGGAGAAAGGGGCTCCGGCGAAGGGGTTTCTCGGTGCGGCTAAGGCGCTGGGACACGAGCGGACACGCGCGTCTCCGGGAAGTCGGCGGTGCGGCTCCGACTGAGAGGAGGCGCACAGTCGGGGCACGGCGGAGCACCCACACGAGGGGGAGGCGCACGGCGGGGAAACCACGACGGACGGCGGAGCTCAGCCCGCGGTGGCGCACAGAGGGGTGGCGGCCAGGCGCTGCGGTCGTTGGGGAGGCCGGTCGGTGAGGTGAGTCTAGGTTAGGGTTTAATTATCTTTTTTTTATGGCTGTGATGGATGTGCGTCGATGTTTCTGGTGTTCCGGGGAGTGGCCAGGGTGGTGGTCGGGTTTGGTAACGGTGGTCGTGGTTGTAATGGTGGTGGGTCTGTGGTGGTGTCGATGACGACGATTGTGGTGACGGTGGTGAAGGGGGAACGGTGACGGCGGGATGTTGGAGGTGGTGGTTGTGACGAGTTTGGTTCGGTAGTGGTGGTTACGACGGACGGTGGTGACAGCTGGTGGCAGCGGGTGATGGTGTCAAGGTTGGAGACGTCGATCGGATGCGGGTGGCTGTGGAGGCGATGATATGATGTGGAGGCTATGGCTGCGGCCGGGGACGATGGGATTAGTTTAGGGTTAGAAAGTAGGGATTTGTCGGGGTTGATTGTGTCGGGGTTGTGTCCGACACGGGGAAGAAGATAAATAATGTACCTGTAAACTAATGGAATAAGATTTGGACGATGGAACACGGACACGGGGCACGCACCATTGGTTTGTGGAGAATTTGTGGATGAATAATGAAGAGTTGGAGGAGTACCTGCCTATTTATAGGATGTGGAAATTCCCAATTTGGATAGGCTTAGGATTAGATTTAAAACCCAAGTAGATATATCATCTATTTAATTTAAAACAATCAAATCCAAGTCCAATCTATACCCAAATCTAATTTCAAATTAAATATCTAATTTAAATCAAATTAAATTTCTAGTATAAAATCCATGAGATAAATCAATTTTAAATATTTAACTTATTTAAATAAATCCAAAATTTTTAAATCAAGATTTAAATGTCCCAATAATTTAAAATATGTTTTCCAAAATACTATAATAATTAATTTCGAAAATACATTATTATTTATTTTAAAATAAGCTAATAAATAAATTATGAAATATGTATGCATAATTATTTATACAAAATTATGCTTTCTAGTATACAATGAAATATAACTTATTACTAATAAATATTAGAAAGAAGGGCTTAAGATAACCAACTCGAAAATTTGGTAAAATGGCAAAAATAATATTTATATATATTATCTTAAAACTATAAAAATAAAAAAAAATATTTTTCTAAAAATATGTACGCTCGCACATATTCGCACTCGTCGAACAAAAATAAAATTTCGTACGCGACGTACAATACGACTACACGACGTACAATAATGAAAATTTTAAATCAGTACAAATTTTAATAAAAAAGATATAGTAGAAATTTAGGGGTTTTACACAAGAAGATGTTTTTGTTGAAACAACGGTTGAACCAGATCTCGCTGAGCCGTCAATGAAACGAGTGAGGAGGCCGAAGGACTTCGGAAGTGACTTTGTCACCTATCATGTGGAAGCAGATCCACTTACCTATGATGAGGCGATGAAGACCAGAGACGCGGTTTTCTGGAAGGAGGCGATTGACAATAAAATTGATTCCATCGCCTCAAATAACACTTGGGTGTTGGTTGATCTTCCTGAAGGAGCGAAACCCATCGGCTGCAAATGGATCTTCAAGAAGAAGATGAAAGCAGACGGAACTATTGACAAGTTCAAGGCTAGGTTGGTAGCCAAGGGGTTTTCTCAGAAGCAGGGGATTGACTATTTTGACACGTATGCTCCAGTAGCCCGGATGACCATCATCAGAATATTGATTGCTCTCGCAGCAATACATAAGATGGTGATACATCAGATGGATGTGAATACAGCTTTTCTAAATGGCGAGCTGACCGAAGAGATTTACATGCAACAGCCAGAGAAATTTGTCATCAGGGGTCTTGAAGACAAAGTTTACAAGTTGGTAAAATCTTTGTACGGTCTTAAATTGGCTCCCAAGATGTGGCATGAGAAATTTGACAAAGTTATAAGGTCAAATGGCTACATGGTCAGCGATACGGACAAGTGTGTTTACACGAAGTTCGCTGATAGAAGAGGTGTGATCGTTTGTCTGTACGTGGAGGACATGCTTATCCTAGGTACGGATATTAGCTGTGTCACGGAGACAAAGAAATTCATCTCAAGCAAGTTCAGTATGAAGGACTTGGGGGAAGCTGATGTGATCTTAGGGATCAAGATCATCCAGACAGATACTGGACTGGCGCTGTCACAGCCTCATTATATTGAGAAAATGATCACTCTTTATGGGTATCGGGATCTTCCAGGGATTGATACGCCGTACAGGTGTGATCTGAAGCTGAAGCCTAATTCAGGGGAAAGCGTCAGGCAGCTGGAGTATGCAAGCGTAATAGGAAGTTTGATGTATGCTACTACTGCCACAAGGCCTGACATAGCTTTCGCCGTGGGAATGCTGAGTCGTTTCACGAGCAACCCAGGTGCTGAACACTGAAAAGCTGTGAAACGGGTTATGAGATATCTGAAGAAGACTCAGACATATGCACTGTACTACAACGGAGATCCGCCGGTAGTGGAAGGCTTCAGTGATGCCAGCTGGTGCTCAGAGGTGGAGAGCGAGAGGTCCACAGGTGGATTCATTTTCACAATGGGTGGAGCTGCTATATCGTAAAAGTCGAAGAAGTAGACTATGCTCTCGCGATCATCCATGGAATCTGAGTTCTTTGCACTTGATACCGCAGCCGAGGAAGCAGAATGGCTTTGGGAGCTCATGTATGATCTTCCAGTGGTTGGGGTGCAAATACCGGTGATACCGATATACTGCGACAACCAGGCGATTGCGGCGGTGGCATCAAATGACCTATTCAACGGGAAGAAGAGGACTGTGTGGTTGAAGCACAGGACAGTACACGATCTTATCAAGAGAGGTGTTATTGCAGTGATTGATGTTCGGAGTCAGGAGAACCTGGCGGATCCGTTCACCAAGGACCTCAAGCGCCAGCTGGTCGATGACACAGCTTGTAAAATGGGCTTGAAGACATTCTGATATTGTATTATTGTATTCCTACCATAAAGTTTTAAGCTATTAGTTCAAAGATTTATCTACTAGGCATCTAGCTTTTGGTTCAAGGGAGGATCACTAATCGGAAGAATATCAGGAACGGTAGGTACATGTTTTATTGGGCATGGAGAGGTTACGGACCTATAACCACTGTTGTCTACTGTTGTTTTCTGGAAAACGATTCCTGTGGGAAGGTTGACTTAATTGCCTTAATGAGTTCTCAGGCAGAGTGAATGCCTGGTGTGCTTTACAGGAAGCACGGTAGAGCAGCACTACAAGGAGTGAAACTCCATGCTACAGTGGAGTGACTCCACAATGAGGTTCCTATATGTGGGGTGCTGCCCAGGAATAGGATAAAGCCTCGACTTTGTAGGCCAAGTCACAGCAGCGTAGCACCGCAAATAGGCAGTTAGCCTAATGCTGTATGTTAAAATAAAGAGGGGTGTAGTCAGCACTACAAAGAGGAGGAGTTCCTCATGTTACTATGGCACGACTCCACGATGAGGTACCCGGTTAGGGATAAAGCCTCGGCCTTGCAAGCCATGTCGTTGCGGCGTAACACCGTAAGGGAGCCTAAGGCTTCATGCTGGGTAGTTTGGCACTATAAAGAGGCAGTTGCCTCATGCTACAGTAGTATGACACTACAAAGGTTTCCAGATGTGGGGTGATTCCCACGGAGGGGTAATACCTTGGCTTCGGGCCATGTCATAGTGGCGTAGCACCGCAAGGGAAGCGCAAAGCGCTTCATGCCATGTCTCTTTATAATGAACTCACCTATAGTGTATGGACAAAGAGATATCAGGCCATCTCTTGAGGGTAAACTTGTAGACGCCAAATATTATACACTGAAACCAGGCTGGCACAGGGCCTTTAATGTGTAGCCAGAAGCACACGTAACTACATTATGCGAGTGGAAAGAATTTCAGCTATGATGCAGAATTCAAGGCTTAGTCCATTCTTGTATTATAGTCTGTTGTTTGACCCACACGGGAAGATTCAAGTCGTAAGCGACATCTCTCCTAATGCATGATGGACAGTTACTGTGGGGAACACTTATACCAATATATATAGAGATATGTGGGGGATTGTTGGAGTTTGATCTTTTTCTAAGTGAATTTTAGTCCCACATCGGCTAGACCAAAGGAGTTGTATCTCTATATAATAGCTTTCCTATTTTAGAGGTGCACATGTGTAGCACCCAGTTTCCCAAATGAGGATAATTTTAAAATTTCATGTTTATAATTATTTTAATAATGATATTTGATTCATGATATGATTTTTGATGATATTAAATCATTTTAAAATTATTTAAATCAATGACTTGTGGTTTTGACGTTTTGCTAGTGAAACCCTAGAGACTGTTTGACCTAGAGTCTAACCATATGATTATGATATTTTAATGTTATTTTTGGCCTAAGGATATTTTTTGCATTTAACCTCTTTGAATTATTTTGATATTATTTTATTATTTATGATATTGTTTTGGGATTATTTGAGTCGGGTTCGAATTTCAACTCAATCCGACTTGAAACGGGGACCCGGGGGTAGTTTGACTCTAGTGGGACCCACACACTAATTAGGCATGGCCCACATGATATTAATTTTAGTCCACATGATAGAAATATTTTAGTTAGAGGTTAGACTAATTATTATGGATAAGGTTAGTGTGATTAGAGACTTTAGAATGACTAATTTAGCCCCAACCAATTAGTCCTTTCCTAATACCCATAGAATAGGTTAGTAGGGGCATTTTGGACCTTACTATAATAGGACAAATAGCCCCATATGGCCAGCCATTTTGGGAGAGGATAGGCTCAAGTTCATTTCATTATTCTCATCCACACTCTCTCTCTTGTTCTTCCCCAAATTCCTAGAGAGCAATCCCTAGCAATTTCTCTACCAAATCTTTTCATTTCACCACCAAATCTTTTTCTTTCCTTCTCCATTCTAGCCAAGGAGGAAGCTACCCAAGTTTGGGAGGATTCGGAGCTCGTTCGTGTCCTTTTGAAATCTCTACGTGTCGGTGTCGCTCCGGGAAGGCTTTTCTTCGATTCGATCTACCGGAAGGTATAAATCCCTTCTCCTTTTTATTTCCTCATGCATATAGGTCTATTTTGAACCCATAGGAATGACCCCCATGGTTGTATCTCCATTTGTGTTCATTTCGTGTCCATTTGGAGGTCATAGGAGTGTCCTTTGTGTTGTGGTTGTGTCCATGTGGGAACACTACAACAAATATGGCCTACAATAGCATGCGCAGAACGCTATAGAAATCCTTCTATAGCGTATTCTGTCCGCTATAATTGCCCACGCTATAGTATGTCAAGGCATGTGAACGCTATAACATTATAGCGTTCTTGAATGCTGTAGATGGATTATAGTGTTCGTGTATGCTGTGGATGGTTTATAGCGTTCGTGAATGCTGTATATTGATAATAGCGTTCATGAATGTTGTGGATGGTCTATAGCGTTCTTGAATGCTGTTGATGAATAATAGCATTCTTGAATGCTGTAGATTGTGCATAACGTTCTTTAATGCTATTGATTTATTATAGCATTTCTGAACGCTGTCGATTTTTTTATAGCTTTTTGAGTGCTATAAATCGGTTACACAATTTCTTATCTGAATAACCTGTTCTGTATCACATACAATTAACCTATGCATCATAAAAATTCATGCTGAATCACAATTTTGATTTCAACAATTTCAATCACAACTTTCATTTTGATCAATCAAGATATAGAAGAGGTTTGCCAAAATAAATAAATTCATACATTTTTCATTAAAACATTCAAGATGTAAAAAAGTTGTTGTACGCCTAAAGTGATCCAAATAGTAGTCCAAAATAAATATTTCATGTAAAAAGAATCCAAGATGTACAAAATGTTTGTACCATAACGCTAATCCAAATTTCAACTAAACCATTCCATTTCCATACAAAATGTTTGTAGGCCAAAATGCAGCTCGATCGACTCTTTCCTTCTAGCTTATATCCACAACCATCAAAAATTTACACGCCAACCTACACAAAATTGAGAAAAAAATACATTAGCATTATTATATAAAAAATAAGTTCACACAAGATCATGTATCCATGTATTCCATAAACATTTATCTTTGTTGCATTTGTATTCCAGTATTCCTCCTACTTTTCATTTACATTTATCTAAATCAGCCAAAAATGACTTTGTTCTCGTTCTTGTTTAATTTATATCTAAATGTTACTCCTCGGATACCTGTCAATATTCATGCCATTTTTTGCCTTCTTCTAGTGTACCCTTCTAAAGATGGATTTCTTATGAGTTAAAGCAACAGATTAGGAAAATTCCTACTTATGGGTTATGGCATAAAATCCAGCCACTAACAACATCTTATATCCATATACCAGTTAAACCAGAAGTTCTTTATTATAGATCAGAGAATATAAGAGAGATCATATATGAAAACTCTCCAGCAAACTAGAATAAGTAAATATCAAAAAAGTTATAATAATACATAAGGGGATATATTATGCAAATGAAAAAGTTTGTTAGTTTTCTGTCAAGAAGCACCTTTGATTTGCCAAGCTCAGGAGTACTTTTCAGAACACTCCAATTACAGGTAATCTTTTCATCTGCTTCATCATCTTCAGCTTGAACTACATCTTCACTCTCTTCTTCATCCTATTCCAATGAACAAAATACATTAATTTGAAATACAGCCTTTTGGTATCAATTGAAAGATAAGTAGTCTGTGAAGAAATAAAAATATAATTGAAATATCTATCTACAGTTGCCATAGCATCATCTATATCTGTAACCTACAGTTGCCATAGCATCATCTATATCTGTAACCTGCAGTTGCAACCAAGGAGCAACCAACACAGTTAAACCATGTCTGAACAAATCATTATTTGTGAAAAAGTACTCGCTAACTAGACTCTAACAGAACAATCTAAGATTATTGTGGAACCTTCAGCCAGTACACTCAAGTTATGAGCATCTATGGACAAAAATCAACCCATAAAATTATAGGTTCAAATATATTAGTGACTACTCTATGAACATGCCAATGGCACATCAGATGTAGATCAGGTTTTAAACTGGTGGTATGAAATATACCAAAACAGGAACAAATTGCCACTTTTTAAAGAAAGTGATTGATATCTGATTGTTTTCATCTTTGACAGGATGATTAGCTAGGATTTTAAAAGTGATATTGCCTAATCCTTTTTGGTATTGAAAGTATGTCACTATTTAACTCCTATGATTCTTATTGCACGGGCTATGATCAATCAAAAAAAGAGAGCAACTGATAAAGACATGCTAGAATTTGTCCAAAGTTCACAGTCGATTATCAATTACTATAACCAAGGAAAATACTATGTTACCTATGTTGCAAGGAGATGAAAATGACACAATACAGTATAGACATGATAATATGGAGAGACTGCCAATTTTTACATTTCTAGTGTAGTTCAAGTGTCATTGTCCTTTCCATGTTAGACACACATGGACATGGTTCCAATTTTGAAGTATCTGTGCTTACTTGGTAGAGAGAAGGTTCGCTAAGATTACTTCATTTAGTCGTAGCCAATATATATTATGTACTAAATTTTTTAGGAGTAATATAAGAACTAGATGAGCCTCTAAATTGAAATCCCTTCACACAAGAAATAAGTTACTCTAACAGAAATTTTATTTATGCCTACAAGCGTGCTCGGCAACACAAAACAACATGAAGCTGGTACACCAAGTTCCCCCAAAGGGCAAGAGGGAACAAAATAGTTAGTCTAGTCCTAATACAAGTCCTAGAAGCTTTATATCACTCGTAATTCGTGCATCAGTGGTATATTTTGCATGTATCAAAACAATCCAATATTGGTATACATGCATATCCTTTCTTTAGAACTATCACTAATCATACTACTAAATACAATGTTGAATATAAATATTTGTGAATTCACCAATGAGTCATATACAACACAGTTGAGCATCATGGATTGCTTAAGGTGACATACTTTCATTGTAACGATCTTTATCACAGAGAAAAAACCCTATACAAAATGGACATTAACTTGTTGGCAAATAGAAAACAAAGAGCAAATTACCTTATCCTCCTCCTTCTCAGCCTCATTCTCTCATCCCTCCTTATTTTCCTTCCCTACCTCTGCAAATGGAGCATTACTTTTTGTCTGTTTCTTAGGACTGACGACCTTCTCATCAACATTTACATTCTCCTCAGTTTTCCTGTAAAACTATTATTTTAATCAACACAAAACCCATCTTCAGTAAAAATATATAGCAATATTAAATATTAACTGTCGAAAGCATCATCAATGGAAAATTCTGACTTTCCATGCCCAGTACCGTACCGCTTGACCTCGTACCCTGTCCCGCTCTTCCGCTCATATGCCCTGCGTGGGCATTCAGGGTCACCTCCGGCCTCACCATTCATGTTAACGTAGCACCAACACCTCCGGCCTCACCGTTCATGCTAACGAAGGGCTTGCGAGGTCCACCGTAGGGAGCCCGGTCGCCATCAGAAGGACTATCACCCTCCATACCTCCAGCACTGTCCCGCTTGACCTCTTACCCGGTCCCGCTCAACCACAATCCCAATATACATCCTGTAGAAGCAAAGCACACTATGACAAAAAGAAGTGGTCCTAAATTAACTTAATAAGCCAAATTTAACCACATACCATAAGCTAACACTAAGTAACCAAAGAATGAGAGCACACCAAAGACAAGCTGGAGAAATTGTGAAAGAATATCAAGAGAAAATTATCAATGCCATAAAAAAAGATAAAGGCACATCCAACTGTTCAATAGAATATTTTCCTCGTAAAAAAGAGGTTTAGATTCGAAGAATCCTGAAATTGTTTGGCAAACCAGAAAATCTCCATATAAAATGTAATTTCTCATGAATAAAGATTATATAGGACAATTCAAAATAAATGGAAGTCAATGCTCTCTTCCCTGAACACATAATTAAAAGAAAATCACCTATAGATGGCTCTTGGCTTCGTCATTGGTAAGCCCATGCATTCACCTTCATTATTTCCCTAACCTGCTTTAGCATCGATCCCAAATGCAATTAAGAAATAAACATATCAAAACTTACACTAACAACAACAATAACAAAAGGAACACCAATAAATATATTGACATCTCTTCAATGCAGAACCCACCATGAGACTCTCCAAGCTGCTTAGGCACATTGAAGAACCACTTATGAAATTCCAATAACAAGCACCTCCTCACCTTCCGAGCTCTTCCTTTTTTCCTTCTTTTTTGCTCTCACTATAGTGTCTTCCTAAGAAGATTCTATATAAAGTTCACAAAAAAAAATAAGTAAAAAAAACAAGTACTGTAAATGTTTCAAGAAGAAGAAACTTAAGATTTAGTCCCCAAACCTTACCCATCTTGGTCGCTCTTGATCTGCATACCAACAAGAACAAATGCTCACAGGAATAAGCAGGACCATTTTACTCCTAAATTGATTCTCTATCCTTTTGGGCTCCATAGATTGCACTAACTAATATAGAATTTTACAATGCTAATTAAAATAAGAGATGGACTCGTGAAATCAAAATTCAATATAAAGATAAACGTTTCCTTTGGATTGTCATACACACCAAAAAGGAGAAGGAGAATACATATAAATGAGCACAAAATTAAAGACCGAGTTCACATCTGACTTATAGGACTGGGCCCGTACATCACCTTGATGTTATGGCCGATGGAGGATTTCAGCATGACAAGCTTCGGTGTAGAGAAGTTGTACTTGACGAAGAAGGTGTTGGGCTTCTTGAACCCCTTCTCACCGGATGCTCTAACGTATCCACCACCGTAGAGGCGTAGTAATTTCCCAAGGATGAGAAATAAGGGTTTTGACGATGGATCTTTTGTCGATTTTCGGAAAAAGGGGTTATACAGATCTAAATTGGGGATTTATGGAGATTTCAGGGTTTCGATAAGAATACTGACCTAGAAGAGATCTCGGATCTCAACTTGAGAACCCAATCCAAAACCACGGGCTCCACGGTGACCTCCTCCGCCTTTTGCTATCCTCCGAATTTGACGACCACGAGGGAGAAGACGATCCAAAGCAAGAAATAAAAGAGGAAATGGGAGCGAGGAGATGAAAGGAGAAGAGAGAGGGAAAATGAAATAGAGGAGGGAAACGTATAAAATGCTCTATCTTGATACGGAATTGGTGAAATAAAAGAGGGAACTGAAATTTTGGTAGGTAACATCTAACAAGTAAAAGAATTTGCATTTCTATAGGGATAAAAATATTTAGCAGTCTTAGATGTTGCTAATATTAGCGCACTAAGCTAAGAGTATATATAAGAAAATATTTGGCAACGAAGTATTTTTGTATTATTAAAAATATTATTTTGGAACGAATTTATCATTGCTTATTAGGTCCTAAGCTTAGGCAACAGAGATTTGGCAACGTAGAAAAAATTCGTTACAAAAGGTTTATTTAGCAGCGAAACTGAAATTTGTTGCAAAATATTACTTTTATAGATTCTACAGCATTCAGAAAATGCTATAGATAGATATTTTTATAGCACTACAGAAAGAACGCTATTATTGATAACATTCTATAGCGGGGACACTTGAACGCTATAAAAAAACTGCTATTGTAGGCCCTATTTGTTGTAGTGGAAAATCCCAAATTTGGACAAACTATGTGTTGTTGTTATGTATGAATGAATTATTACATGTTTAATCTCATATTTTTGTATTGGAGATGTGTTCTATAGTGTCTCATATATATATATTAGTGTAGAGAGTGAGTTCTTGATATATTATGTTATATACTTGTGTTCTTTTGTCTCAAACTACCTAAATCTATCATGATTTTTATCCATGTTTTTAATTTCAGCCCTAACTTAGAAATGTCATAACTTCTAGCTCAAAGCTCGGTTTAATCTTCCGTTTTTTTAAAAGAAGCGTATTGAAGTTAGCTTTCCAAAAACATATATTAATAGGCCTAATTCTTTCTGTAACTTTCTGGAGAATTATTTGAGTGTCAGCTGTACGAAGGACAAACGCGTTCTCGGTGTTTTTGCGATTCCGGGAGTTTTCGGAAACGAAAATGCGATCCGTTTGAAGTTTCGGAAAGCTAACACATAGATCTATAACATACTTTAATCCTAGATTTTAATTCATGCTGAGATGGTACAGTATTGATTATTAGTAGAAGTTACTATTCGGCATATGCATTTTGTGCACCCTTGTGTGTAATATAATGTTCTATTTGATTTTAACTCATGTTAATGTATATACATTATATAATTAAATAGAGAATGCAAGCATGAGTAAATGATTAAATAAATGATGTATGAGGTGTAAGTATCCTATCTAATGTAAGCATGTATAAGTATGGCTTGTAATGAATATGTAGGTTCCATAGTATGTAATGTATGGTGCATATATATAGTGGTGCAAGAGAATAAATGAATGATGAATGAATGCAAGCATAAATGTAATGTAATAATAGATGTAATGTATGCAATATACAAGTTAATGAGATGTAATGTTCTATGTTAACACAAATCCTATATTACCTTATGTACCCCCTCACACTATGTTGACACTATCACACTTGACACATTGTTCACTTACACTTTGACACTCTTTGATATGTATACACTATGTATGCCCATTTAACCCTCACTTGCCCCTTTGCCATGTTCACATACACACACATAGCCTCTTAAATAAGTAATTATGAATATAGTTAACTTAGCTATGTATGTATATTATATATATGTTAGCATATTGTGTTGTAATATATAAGTTTATATAACCATTTGAAATGTCATGATTATAGACCTAATGTTGAATACCAATATATGCATGTGTATATATGTGTAGACATATATAGCTTAAAGTAATAGATTACCTAGTGTATATCCAATGTGAATTCTTGCCTATTTGAGTATTGAATAATTGCATGCTATATAGAGTTGGGTGTATGTTGGCTTGTATAGCCTTATATTGATGTGTGCTTGCTAGGATAGTCTTGGTTAGGCCTAGTAAGACTTGCTGGGTTAGGACATGACCTAGTTTGACTAGTAAAGTTGACCAGAGTTGACCAAGGGTTGACTTTGGCCTAGTTTGACCTAGATTTATATAGAATGCATTGTAGTGCTTTATATTACCCTTCTGGACATGTTGTGACTTGTGCTGTTCTAATTAGGAGCCAGACACCTCTCCTCGGACAGTATCTTTACCTTGGACATTCAGACATCAGGCGAGTACATTCTCTGATAGTTCTCTCATTTACTTGTCAATTACTGTACTTCAGTTCTAGTTAGTTGTATGCGATTCTCTGTTACAACACGTGTGAATATTTCTGGATTCATGTATACGACACACTTTTATTTTCTGGCCTTTATTACTGGTATCATCTCTATTACTGGAATCACCTACTGGAATTATTTTACTGGAATTATTTACTGGAATCATTTACTGGTATTATTATATTTTGGCTGGACTCATCTTGAATCATTGTGTCGAAATTCTGGATTCACTTGCTGGGAGGGGAAATAATAGAGTGAGACATGTAGACATACACCAATCTGAAATCTTCCTACTGGAATCTACTGGAAGCATAGCCATCTCTCGCCTGATCAGTGAGGGATGTGCCTGATTACCCACAGCCGTTTACATGTCGAACTCGGTATTTTAAAACACACTGCTAGAGTATAGGCTGGACTCACCCTGGAATCGTTGATCACTATAACTGGAATCATTCCTTACTGGATTCATCTTGTATTAGATTTATTCCGTACTGGATTTACATAGGTTTTACACTGGTTACATTTTTTTGTCTGGACTTTATATCATATTACCCTGGTTCAGCTAGTTCTATTTTTACAGTCTTCATTGCTATGATTTTTCTCTTGTTTAGTATTTACTTTCCTTGCACTTTATCTCTCTTTCTTACCATCACCTGAATATAAACTGCCATTTTCATTAATATAACTGTCTATAACTGCTGTATAGTTCTCTGTCATTTACTTGGGTTTTTTAGATGAGATGTGCTCGTTCCTGTCCTGACTGGACCTGTTGATAAATTTTACAGATAGCCTGGAGGTTGCCTGCTAGCCTAGAGGAGACACAGTAGAGGTTGTATAGTTAGTTATTTCAGTTGTATTGAGTTGTATTTATTCTATGGATTACTGTATTGAGCTTTGTGATATTTTCTGGGTTTGTGTATCTTAGACACTTAGACTTCTATCTGCTGTATTTCTTTTGGATTTCATGTTTTACCTATCTTTTATCTCGCTCTACCTTAGTTGTGATTGAGACTGTATCTGCTATGTCACCTCCATTCGGAGAGTATATACTGTACAGGTACCTTTATATTGTTAGATGTTTGACCTAGGACAGCGTTCTACCGCCGACACTGCGGCGTAGGCTGGACGTACCCACGTCTCGTGCCCTTACTCTAGGGTGCGGGTCGTGACAACATGTGGTGTGGAGGTGCACATGGGTGTGCCATGTGGGATTATTTTTCTAATGAAAAAAAGGCTAAATCAACAATAAAAGCATTCATACTTTTTGCTCTTGGGAAATTCATTTCCATGGGAGCTAAGCCCCGTAGGGGATTAGCGACTCGGACTCGGACTCGGACTCGGACTCGGGCTCATGAGGCATAATGTGGCGTTTGTTGGCGCACTTTGCACTTAGCACGTCAGCATCGTCGCTAGGCGCATAGAGAAGCCACCACAGAAAGTTTACGAAGTGTTCTTTAGCACAAGTAAACAGAAAATTCAGACGTGTAATTCTTTAACACAGTTCTGATCGAAATTTGCTTGCGAATTCCAGCAGCCTTCGAGAGAGAGGAAATGCGTCGCACCAACGTTGCTTTTGCATGGGAGTTTGTGTCCATCCGAGGAGTCAGATGAGTAGGAGTGTTCCAAGTTCTCCGACGAACTTGCTGGTTCCTGGAAGCTGTTCGTGTAGGGCGAATAAAGCTTTGAGCAACGGTGATCATTCACCCCAGCAGACCATCTTCCATATTTCGCCTGTCATCTTCTTCGCTGCTGTGATTACGAAATCTTTTTAGATTATCGTAATATCATAACGATATCTTTTTAGATCTTCGTTATACTTGCGCAACCTTCCTAGAAGTGTTGCGTTGGAACATTGTTTTTACAATTGTTTCATATTCTCAGTTTTTCATCGAAAAAAATTGTGCCCCGGCAAGAACACTTATATCAAGGATAATAAAATTGATAATAATAATACAATTTAATCAAATATGGAAATTTTGGGGTCGAAAATCAAGGGTTTACAAATCACGGGGAGGGGGAGGATTCTAGAGTTCACGCAACACCATTGGCTTGTCTTTCACAGATCGGTAACCCATTGTGGTGCTCGGATTCTAACTCATATAACTCGTTGTATATATATATGTATACATATATGGAGGTTATTGATATCGATGATGGCTTATTGATACAGATGGTGGCATCAGTATCATTTTATAACATGTTATTTACTTTATTTGTTTAGCTCGACAATCTTGGTGTTTGCAGCGCATGGGCTACTAGAATCCTCATTAATATAGTAATTAAGACAACCTAGGTAGATAAATTTAGCAAGTTGTAGAATTTTTTGCCCGTGGTTTCATGTAGGCATGATTGTCATCTTTTTGTAACATCTAGTTTCCTTTCGAGATGTATAATCATTCTAGCAAGCTGTGGGATTGTATTTTCTAAACTGCAACTAGATGTATAATCATGTAATTCCTTATGCTTAGTTAGTGATACATTCCTGTTGTACTAGTTTTATGATTATTTATGTTGTAGTGTTTGAGATGCCTTATTGCTTAACATTAATAATTTACTCTTTCCTGCTCCCTTTTTTGACTGGTTGAGATGTAGGACATTGTGGCCCCTATGATGACGTCAATGGAATGTTAGCTTGTTTTCTTTCCATTTGTAGTTGCCAGTCTTGACCATTATATGAGGTACGTAACAGAGTACTCGTACGGCTAGCTGGTCTACGTTCGCCCATACTCTCTAGTACTCTGCTTCTGGGACGTGGCAACAACCAAACCCCAGAAAGGATAATAACACATTCATTAATTGATGATGAGAGGCCAAATATGGATGCATAACATGACGTAGTATAAATAAAAGCTGAGAACCATCTAATCATGTCACCCAAAATTATTGTCATCAGTGCACATAGTTGAAATAACACTCAGATTCCATAAGTTTAACAAATATATGTAGTTCTTATTGACTCGCCGAAATAGGTATCAAATATATATACTTCCGATCAAATCCATTGTTTACCGTTGAAATTCTATAAACTTTTTATAATTCATAAAAGATTACAACAAAAGCTCTGAAGAGTGTATAGAATGAAATCTCATATAAAGTGTTGATTATAGAGAAATGTGCTGATGGAGGCCTGGTTAGCGAACAATCACTTTGCTCTGCAGGTAACGATCCGATGACAAGACGTGAGCCATCTTTTTTCCTTTTATAATTTTATGCGCGTGGTGCTATACGTAGAACCAGACATAGCCCATGGTCTCTTTTGTTCGAGGAAGAAGACCCACTTTGGCTAAACAATCGTGGGAGGATTGGGGTGTCGCTCGGGACTGATCCTCTGCGATGAAGTCCAATAGGAAGGAGAAAGACTCTCTCTATGACTATGTGGAGGAGAGTAGCCCACTTGCTTAGAACATGGGTGCTTGGAGATAATCGGGGTCGCTTTGGACCGATCTATCTGAGAAAGTCCAAGGGGCTATGAAAATTGAGCTCGTAGAGCTAATAGGAAGCCAAAAAGCTAATATGACCGAAAAGGTCTGTGAAGACTCTCGGGGACGTCTCTCGTTGCAATATGGGGGAGAAGCCCCTTATTTAGCCCAACAATGGGCTATCTATAGTGCTGGTTAGGGGTATGATATCGCCTAGGAATACTGTATCAGCCCATACGACGGGGATAACAGACATATAACAAGGCTAGCCCGCGAGGCTAATACACAAGCTATATAAAGCCATTTAGAAAATGTTGTCCCTTCAAAATCCTATTAAATCAATGGTCATCATTATCATTAATTAGGGTTTTAGTGAAATTCCTAAAATCAATGAGGGATTTGGTGATATCCCTAATCAGGGATTTAATTATATACATATGATCTCACTCTTGCAGGATTAAAAAAAACCTATCGCTTGTATGGCAGGGTTAGCGTCTGGTGACACTAGGCATCTTTGTCCGATGGGGCTAGCTCTCTAGCGAATCTAAGCCATTATGGCGAAGATACCCAGTTTTGACTAAAAGCATGCATGTATGATGGAGCTAGATACTAGGGGTGCAACTTGGGCGGGCTAAACCCGAGCCCGATCAGATAAACCCGTTAATGGGTTGGATTAGGGTTGAAGATACTCGGGTTCGGGCTCGGGTTTGGGTTAAAATATTTGAACCCGATCAATAATCGGGTTGGGCTCGGGTTCATGTATCGGGTTACCCGAAGAACCCGAAACCCGACTTATATATATATATATATATATATATATATATATATATATATATATATATATATATTTTTTTTTTTTTTTTTTTTTTCATACTTCTTAAATAAAAAGTTTAAATCATAAATTTGTCCACCCAAACTCTTCAACTCCTTATCATAAATTTTATTTCAGTTTGTATTTTGTAATGATCAAGACTTGATTGCTATTTGATTATGTGTTTAATATTAATTTTGTTTAAAAATTATTTCAAATATTATATTAGAGCCCGATAAACCCGATGGACCCGATCCAACCCGAGTTCAACCCGATCCTCCGGACTTGGTCTTGGGCTTCATACGTTGTACCCGAGGTCGGGCCGGGCTTGGGCTCGGGCTAGGCTTATGATTCATCGGATTGGGCTCGGGTTGACCTCAAGCCCGACCCAACCCGCCCGAGTTGCACCACTACTAGATACTTTGGCCAAATATAGCGATGTTAGCTTGTTTGGCTTGCCTTCTTGGCGAAGTTAGCCACTTGGGTTGTTTTGCTTGTATATACTGCAAGGATAGCCATTTAGGCTTATTAATCTTTGCAGGCATGAGAAAGTTAGCTTATCTTTGTCTTGTTTGAACTGAGCTTGGATGGATCCATTGGGGTGACCCATTATACCCCCTCCCTATTATACCCCCTCACAAACTGAGTCTGGCGGTATATGAGCCGACTGGATGGCTGTTTGGGAGCTGTTTATTTTAAGTATTAGTACTCTCTCTCAAATGTTCCCTCCATTACAGTCACAAATCTCCCCTCCAATAAATCAAAGTATTAGTAGTTTTGCTCAAACTAAATCAAAATCCATTATCTGTAAGTCTTTTACAAAATATGTGTTACAAATGATAAATGAGAGGTAATCTTATATCCTATTATGCAAAAAATAATACCTAAAGCTGCATGATGCAATAAATGTAAAAAGAGTTTAAATTTGAAGAAAAATAATGGCACAAAAACTTTAAAGAGATTATGAGAAATGCTATGGTAAGAACACAATTGATGCTAGACAAGCACAATTAACCATTAATTCTTCTAGTATTGTTATGAATATTTACTTATTCGCTCGCTCTTAACAAAATAGATTATTTGTCAAGAACGATCTTCATATTTGGTGAGGTTGAAGATTATTATATAAGAAAAAAACGAAAATGGAAAAACAGGTAGATGGGAATAAATTTCATAATCAACATATGAAGGTGGGTTAAAAACCTCAACTACGCAGATTACATTGATGGCTTTCTTATTTATAAGAAATTTACTAACAATAAAGATAGAACAAAAATAAATCTAAGATAAATATAATATAATCAAGAAATATCCTCCTTATCCATAATGATTGGTATGGATGAGTTGGAGGTTTGAATTGATAAGTTTAAATCTTGAATTTGTAATTTGTTTGATTCTCTAACATCTCTCCTTAAACTGTGCATGGTGGCCATACATAGTTTGTCACGTAATGATTCCAGAGCAGTTCATCCACCATCTTGGACTTATTTGAGAGAGAGAGCATCTTGGACTTGTTGAAGAGAGATCATCAAGTTCATCCACCATCTTTTATGTCCTTTATTTTGTCTGGTATTGCTTGGCTGCATCTGAGAGTTTCTTCAGAAAGTATTCTGATTCCCACCCACGAAGAAGAGAATCAGATCTTTGCCAAGTAATGAAATCATCTGTTTGTTTTGGTGTAGAATTTTTTGCATCAATGGAATTGTTTGGATTTGGGATTGTTTGGATTTGATGTGTGGGATGTTTGGATTTGGAATGTTGGATTGTTTGAATTTGGTGTGATGCATCAATGGGATTGTTTGGATTTGTTTTGGTGCGGAATGAATTTTCTGTATCAGTGGGATTTAGGATTGTTTGGATTTGGTGTATGGGATTGTTTGGATTTTGTGTGATGCATCAGTGTTTGGATTGGATGATGTATTTGGGGGAAAATAATGTTGTGTCGAATGATCACAACCGGCTTTGATACCAAGAAGAAAAAACGAAAATGGAAAAACGGGTAGATAAAAATAAATCTCATAATCAACATATGGAGGTGGGTTAAAAACCTCAACTACGCAGATTACATAAATAGCTTTCTTATTTATAAAAAAATTACTAACAATAAAGATAGAACAAAATAAATCTAAGATAAAAATAATATAATCAAGAAATATCCTCCTTATCCATAATGATTGATATGGATGGGTTGGAGGTTTGAATTGATAAGTTTAAATCTTGAATTTGTAATTTGTTTGAGTCTCTAACTATTATGACTATGCAAGTAGTACATTAAATTATTATTTTTACAAACATTTCTTGATCTAGTAGTATATGATAAGCTTTTAAATTGTATGAAAAAAAAAAGTTTTGAAACAAAATTTTAAAAGTAATATTATTAGTTTTCTTTGACTTCGAATATATGAACGAGAGAACAAATTCAATTCTTTTATTTGTGTTACGACACATTATTTAGATACATAATGGTTTATACAATGTCAAATTTTTTGTTTAAGACCATTAGAATATCCTGATACTGGAAGTTCAACCATTGAGCCATTTTATAAGTTTTACGTGAATATAATATTCATGATAATTAAAAAATTCTTTTAATAATACTAGTAATAATACTTCTTGTATTAATATTTTGAAAATCCAACATCAACCTGTAATGCAGGACGACTTTTTCATATAAGATGTGTTTATTATATTTTTAATTTAGTTGTACAAGAATGTCTTCAACATGTCACGTGAATTTAAAAATATATTAGAACATGTCTAATTAATTTGAAAACTTCACCAAGCAAGCAACACGAGTTAAAAAAGTTATATGAACAATAAGATTTGACATATAGGAGATTTGTTACACACATAGAATTCCACATATTTGATATGTTAAAATCGTATATTAAATATAAAAACATTACTACACATTATAATATACAAATCCAAGTAGTAATTACCTATTATGAAAGACTGATTGGATAATTGCTACTTCGAGATTGATTGGATAATTGCTACTTTAATTTTTGAACTTTTAGGAATTGTTTTACAATGCTATATGTACTTTATCTGAAGTTTATTATCAACCTTTTTCTTTAGTTTTAAGTTTTAACATAGATGCTAAAATATAAGCAAAATTTAAAAAATATTTGTCTGATATTAATTTAACTTTATATTCTTTGGCTGCAATTTTGGATCCTAAATTAAATTAAATGGTATAAATATATGGCTAAATTATAATTTAATACCCTCAAGTATTTAAACCTTTTAACTTGATACCCTCAACTTTTATAGGTATCAACTTGATACCCTAAATTTAAAAAAGGGCAAAACTATCCCCCTCTCTCCCCCCTCTCCACCGGCTGGGGAGTTGGGGTCGCAGCATGGAAGGGAGGGGTGGTATAGCCGTAGGGGGTGCTGCTGGAGCAGGGGCGGGCGGCGGGATCAAAAGTGGAGCAGCCGGTAGGGAGGGGAAGAGATAGGAGGGTATTTTTGTCCTTTTTAAATTTTAGGGTATCAAGTGTTGGAATTATTTAATAATAAAGGCCACACATGTAAAATTAATTGTGTTGGACTATCTAAATAATTAAGCCAAATTAAAGTGATCTATTTGAAAAATTAGCTTAAGGGTATAATTGTCATGAAAATAATGTGTAAATACCGGAGATAAATCTAATTTGATGAGGGGCCAAATTAAAAATATCAAAACATATAAATATATGTATTCATTAGAGTTATGGTCCCCAACTCATACGGCCACCAAGAGAGGGTGTCACTACCACATTTCTTAGCCTAAGGGTATTTTGGTCATTTGTGATTTATTGGAATTTATTTGAATTTGTGATAATTAATATTGTGTTAATCTTTGTGTTGAGCCTTGACCTAGTTTTGCATTAACCTAGATGTTAGTCATGATCCTAGAGACTAAGTTAGAAGATTACAACTTAAAGGCTAAGTTAGAAAATATCTAATTATTATGCTAAGTTAGATTTTAGCTTGAACCTAATATCTACTTGGGCCTTTAGATAGAGGCTTAGGATTTTGCATTGTTAGAGAGCCCATGACTTGCAATTCATCAAAACCCTAACCCTAGCCTAGTATGGCCGGCCAAGAGATCACCCCCCTATATAACATCTCTTCATTCATTTTTGCCTCTTTTGTATCAAAACCTAACCCTAGTTTGTGTTCGTCCCCAAATCATCTCCATTTCCTCAAATCTCCTCCAAATTGAGCCTAGTCTTTTGCATTGCACTCCCTTGCTGTAAAGGAGACCAGTGGAGGCTAGCTAGCAAGGATTTGGGAGCTCTTTGGACCAAACCAATTGGGGGACCTCATTCCTAAGTTTTTTTTATTGAGATCTAACTCTCAATAGGTAATGGCACTAAACTCATTCTAATTTCTATTTTCTCTTTATGAATGCATGCATCTAGGCACCATGGACCTGTAGACCAAGTTTGGTAGGATTTAGAATCTATTTGATATACGTATCACATGTATATCAGAGTGCTAGTATAAGTGTTTGATGAAATGCCACAAAGAATTATTTTATTATATTTTTCAAAACTGATTTCACTTTCCTGTAGCCCGTCATGTGTGATTTGATATTTGTGGATACTGAGTTGATTTTGATTCATTTTTGTGTCTAAATGTGGATACGGGACACAGCACGAGTCCTCGTAAGGCTGTCCTGCTACCCGACACAGTTTTCTTCCTATTTTGGACACGTAGACACATGCCACTTGGCACAGAGGTCGGGGACACGACTGACATCGTGTCCCCCAACTCTCAGGTCGATTGGTGTCGTGTCGGACACGCAATTGAGGCCACATTTTGTGCACACCGTGCACAGTCGATCAGTGGCTCCGATACGGCTTTGCAATTTGGATACGACACATCTTGGGGTCTGTGCAGGCACCCTAGGACCTAGCCCTAGACCCCTTAGTCAGTGCATGAGCTTGAGGCTCCTCGTGTCACGTGTCGAGCCCGACATGACCGTACGACACTGTCTTTTGAGTATTTTACTGATACATTGCTATTTGATGTTTGGACACTTTGTGTCCAGTCCAGGGACACGTGGGGACTCTCTGGGACACGTGGGGTTTGTCCCTAATATTGGACACTTGTTTCAATAATTTATTTCGAGTTTTGGTTGCAGTAATTAGCTTTCGAATTGATATTTTTCATGAGCACAGTGTATCTCAGGTTTGGGGGTTTTGATGAGTTGGGATTTCGTATCATTTGTGTTCCTAAGATTTGAAATCCTGTTGGAACTGAGATGTATTCTCAGATGTTTACTTTTGGTTTTGGTTTTGAGATTGAATTGCCTTTAACTCACTTGTGAACTGTGAACTCATGATTCCCAGGTTTTTATTACTTGAACTGTCATGCAATCTCAGGTCCTTTCCCCTTTCCTGAGTCTCATTCTCAGTTTGTGGTCAGCCCCCTTGCCACAGTAGCACCCCCTCCCTTACAGTACACACACACACACACACACACACACACATTCATATACTTGTATTCCCTTTTCTTCCCTCTTTATATATATATATATATATATATATATATATATATATATATATATATATATTATATATATATATTATATATATATATATATATATATATATATATATATATATATATATATATATATTTGCATTCCCTTTTCTTCCCTCTTTATATATATATATATATATATATATATATATATATATATATATATATATATATATATATATATATATATATATATATATATATATATATATTTTTTTTTTTTTTTTCTTCCCTCTTTATATATATATATATATATATATATATATATATATATATATATATATATAATATATATATATATAATATATATATAAAGAGGGAAGAAAAGGGTACATCTATACATACAGATATATATATATATATATATATATTATATATAAAATATATATATATATATATATATATATATAAATATATATATATATATATATATAGATATATATATATATATATATATATATATATATATATATATATATATATATGATTTGATGAATATATATATATATATATATATATATATATATATATATATATATATATATATATATATATATATATATATATATATATATATATATATATATATATAATTTGATGCGAATGAACATATGTATATATGTTATGTTTGTATGCTAGTTAGTATTTGAATGTGGCTTGTTTCATATAGGCTTAGTGTATATACTAGTATAGGTAGGCTTCCTATATAGGCCTTGCCTATATAATAGCTAGCTAGTGTTTATTGTGGTTATCTATTCATAGAGACTTGTTTAGGCTAGTTAACCTTAGAAATTGCCTAGATAGGCCTAGTGGACTCATAGACTTGTGTTTGGCTAATCATAGACTAGTTTGACTATAGTTGACCTAGTTTGACTAGATTGTTGACCAGAGTTGACCAAGAGTTGACTTTTGCCTATAATGACCTATAATCATATAGAATGTATTATAAACTTCATTATTACCATTGTGGATACATTGTGACCTGTAATGTTCCCGCTCCGCACGACGCATTACGCTGAGACGTTGACTGAAAGAGTCGTGTTGACCTAATAAAAAAGTATCGATGCGAATCGATACGAGAGTTACGTTGTCCCGAGCAATGCATTGAACTAAGTCGATGCGAAGAGTTGTATTGTCCCAAAGAATGCATCGAGTTGAATCGATGTAAAGTGCTGCATTGTCTCAAAGGATAAGTGCGTTGAGTCGGCTCGAAGATTCTAAGAAATCGAATCGACCAAGACGCAAGTCCGAATCGATGCAAGTATTGATTTTAGTTGGTTTTATGTGCAGGATATCCGTTTACGCTAAAATATTAGAGGTCGATATTCTGGCTCATTCGCTAAGGGTCCGCAAAACCCAAACCACCGTCTTACAACGGGCTGGGACTTGGGCATGGTAGGCCGAAATCGATCGTGTAGTTCAATAAAACAAAAAGTGTTCGAATGGCTAAGTCAGAAGATTTGGCCATGCAATAAAGATATAAAATTGAGCCGTGTCGGCTCGACAAACAACAAGACATATCGGCTTAAGGTGGGAGGATTGACTCTTTTTTTTACTCCTTCATGCCTAAGTAAGAATATATCATTGTATGCTAAGTTAACCTATCGACACCACGGACGTGGTGCGATCGAAAGATAAATCATAGTATACGTCGAACACTAGTTAGAACAATTGAAATGAAATGTGCATCAAATGCACGAGTCGCTATGGAACATTGGATATCGCAAAGGCAAGTGCCTCGGTGCGCAAGCCACAAGAACATGGTATAACTATATTCGGCGAGTGCCTTCGTACACAAGCCATTCCGTGCCTTCGCGTACGAGTTAGAAAGGCTAGCACATTGAAAGACTTTAAAGGCAAGCGCCCTAGCGTGCAAGCCACGAACATTGTACATTAAGGCTAAGAACATAAAATTATGGTATCGAGGCGTGCATCGCATGCACGACTCGAAGAAATAAGAACAATAGTGTCAAAGCGTGCCTACGTGCACAAGAATCATAAATGATAGCTTCGTTACGAAGAGAACAGTTGTGGCATGTAGGTGACGAAAATGTCAGATGTGGCATGATGCTTCGAAAGGTGTTCGGGACCTTCGGGTCATTCGGTTAACGAACATTTAGTTGAGGCATGATGCCATTGAACATTGAAACGAAGTATGGAATGTGAGACTATAGAAAGTTAATGGAAGAAATACGAGATGATAAAGTCTGAGTCTTGGACTCAAAACTATGTTTGGTTGTTTAAATAATAGTGCGTTGCATGGTCGAATGGACTTGAGAAAAATTGCGATAATCTTTCGTGCACGGAGACGTTCCCTCCGAACGGTTGCGCCGGGGCAGCGGGACCGTTCGGCCTATGAGGGACATAATCTTTGATGGACGCACATCTGCAAGACGACTAGCGACCGGTTATAGATGTGAAAAGCCGCAAAAGATGGTATGCATACGGTATGTCTTCGGTTGTTTGGGACAGTAACCCAACATGTGAAGTGTCGGGCTACCCAATTCGAGAAAGAAAAGAAAAAGAGAAAAGAAAAAAAAAAAAAAAAAAAGAGATACACCTTTAGTCCATTCTGGCGCGAATACGCTAACGACCTTAATATAGTTAAGGAACGATGGATTGAAAGTGCAGGCACGTATGTATCCTGCACACATAGATCCTACATAGAGAGCACTTATAATATGACATGGAAGGAATGGGGCGTATTCACCTTGCGTCAGTGCAAGGGCGAGTGCGTCTATGCTGGTAAGAAGTCGCGCCACGGAACAACCACGAGATTGCTTGCCTGCTTGCCTATTCAATTCGAATAACATGCTTGCCATGATAGCATGCTTTACCTTTTTTGAATATGCCATGAAATCGATCCTAAGGAGAATATAGCAAGATCATAAGTTAAGTTGCATGATTCAACATAAATACTAAATATCGATTTAGAAAGTGGGTCTTTTCATCAGTACATGCGAGGACAAACGTACTGACCCTCCACCAGCTTTCATGTATGGTGTAGGGTATAGATTGCTCGCAGCGAAGCTTCGCTTGATCGCGCAGAGGCATGAAATGCCGTAGCGTTTGAAGCGTACGATCGTATTGACGCTCGTACTGGCAACATGATTTGTGTGGCCGAGTGTAATCCCCCTTCCCAAAAGTTTAATATATTTTTATTTTATTTTATTTGAATTACAATTTTTAGTTTTATAAATATTTAATTAATTGATTATTATTGAAGGCCCTAAGTCATGGTTAGGATTGGAGTACAAGATGGCTAGAAATCATGGCACGGATAGCGTTATCACGTGCCTTGACTAATATGTTAGCCATGGTAGGAAAAATCCAGCCATAAGTATGTCATAACTAGGAAAACCAGACCAAATTACGACTTAACCTCTAAAGACATTTTAATTATTTATTAATTATATTATTGACTTGTAGGAGACCCGGTTGTGTCGATTTAGCTCGGACTAGACCCGAACCGAAATCGAGCCCATGTAATCTTGTAGTGAGGCCAAAGACGTCCATGTAGACGTACATATTACATTTATTAATTGTGATTGTCCAAATAGGCATTTCATATATAAAGGATTTATATATATATATAATATATTTTATTGTTATTGAATTGATATTCTATTTTTAGAAATAGGATAAACACCATACTTAGCTACCCTTATGCAGTTGGCGATATTTAGGCTATACCTGCAATTTCAAATACATCTAGTATTGAATTACTGTATTTTGTTCTCCTACATTTTGTTATTATTATTGTTATGATAATTGATGTGTATATATACGTATATAATTATTATTGGTTATTTTTTATTTTGATAATAAATATATTTATATCTGTGTACATATTGTTATAATAACCCTATATTAGAAAGATTTAATATTATAATTTTTTATAGAAAATTGGAAGTATATATATATATATATATATATATATATATATATATATATATATATATATATATATATATATATGTGTGTGTGTGTGTGTGTGTGTGTAGTTATATATATAGAGAAAGCAAAAGAAAAAGAAAGGAAGGAAATTCCATCCAGGCCCAAGTAAGGCCCAGCCACCCCAGCCCATAGAGGGGAGCCCAACACAGTGAGCTCCTCCTTATTAAACCGCGCAAACCCAACCCGATCCCAGCCCGAGCCTGACCCCTTACAGCCGCAAGTATATAGAGATCGAGAGGGAGAGGAGTGTTCCTCGAAACCCTAACCCCACGCCCATCTCCCTAACCAGCACGGCCACCCCGACGGCCGTGCAACGTCGGAGGACGACCGCCGGCCTGCCACGAGGCAGCATGCGTGCGGACAGCAGTGACAGCCACCGCAGCAATGGCAGCAGCAGTACTGCAAAGGGACCGCTTTCACAGCAACTTTTCGTCGCGAATAATGGATGATTTCGCGAACTACTTGCTCTGGTATGTTCGCAACATATACACCTATCTTTTCTTTCAAACATTTCATAATTAGACGCACCATATTGTCTGTTAGATCGACGCAAAGGCGGAGAAAAACCACCCCGAAATAGGACAGTATATAGCAGTCCAAACACCCTGTTGGAAGGCAAATTCTCGCAAATCCTTTGATTTGATTCAAAAATGTGCTTGAATAGGTTTATAGAAAACCTATAGGAGATGGAAACCCAACAATTATTTTATTTATTTGCTTATTATATTCTGTTTTAAATTAGATGGAAGTTAGACAAAAATCTGTTTTAAAACCCCAAAAAACTTTCGATACGACGTGCGTCCCGCCAATCCTGGCGACGTGGTCGCGAACCGAAAGCATCGAAAGGTGCATATTGGCTTCAGGAAGTATGGACTTTGACGGAATTTAAATTGTTTGCGTGCGCGACAAATTTGATGCGTATCCGTCGAAATTTACCGTATCGACCTCTTTGCAAATTTCTCAATTATTTTGTGCACGTTCGTCAGATTGAGACGAAACTTACGCCAACAGGACCGTATCATTTTTTTGGTCCTGTATGCCAAGTTTGGTCTGATTCTGAGACAATTGACCGGATCGTCGTTTTGCGGGCCCCACGATCCGACTCAACGAACAATTTTGTGCACGGCCCGCCAGAATCTAACTTTGGATATACAGTTGAGTTCGTATCAAAAAACTGGACCTGTAGACATATAGTTTGACGACTTTAGAGATCCTAGACTTTGTCACGCTTTTCGGTACAAAGCGGGTACAACGGCGGACACCGTTTTGACCCAAAATTACCGTTTTGCCCCTGTGTCCAGAATTGGACTTAAGGACAGGCAATTCTAGCTAATTTGACCATTCTAAAAATGTTGGTAATATTTATTTCAAAATCTGGAGAATTTTGCATGTGTTAACTTTAGTGACTCATCTGAGTGGTTGTGCTACCAGTTTTACCAGCACAGGACCTCAAGCGAGTACATCTCTTATAGTTTTCATATTTGATTATCTCTATGAATCATGTATGTAGCAGTGTTTTACATGGATATTTTCTTGGTTCTTGACACGATGTTACACGGGACAGTAGTTATGGATTCTTTACATTGTTCGTGACCAATCTATTACCGTGTTCGTGACCTGTTTGGATCCATGAGTATTAGTCGGGCGAGGAAATACTCTAGACATGTAAACAAATCCAAAACTATTTGTGTATGATAGCAGTCACACACTTCACGTGTGGGGTGCCGGATCTTATTCGTGCCTGATAGCAGGAGCACATTTCATGTGCAGGGTGCCGGATTATCCTTAGCCGTTTACATGTCGAAGTAGTATTTCAACTCACTAGATAGATACATTTTTTGGTTCTACATTATACATTTCTAGCTACATGTCTACTCTGTTTTAGTACTCACTTGTCATTTTTACCATGCTCAGTTTTTGCCATGATTCTATGTTTATCTTTTCGTCGTGTAGTTCATTATTATTTATAGATTTATAGATTTCGTCATTTATTGAATCTGTTGTGAGAATTTACTCGTTCCATTCCTGACTGAAAACTAATATTTTTTAGGTTTAGCCGCGATCACTCTTAGCATTGGTAAGGCATGGGTATGCTGAGGTCAACATAGATAGTTGAATTAGCTGTCTTTTCTATTTTGTGAGACATCGTATTTTTCTAGCAAATATGAAGTTATGAAATCTTGTAATTTGTAAACTTGATTTAGTAATGTGAATGATCAATATATGTTACATTGTGATTTTGAGCATCTTGGCCATGACAGCGTTCTACCGTCGACCCTGTGGCGTAGGCTGGCTTGGACACGTCTCGTTTCCGAAAAGCGGGTGCGGGTCGTGATACCGAGATATAGAAGACATGATGTATGGAACGGTGAAATCCTTGTGGGCAAGAGAGAACTTGAGTGTTGTAGCCAATCTGGCAAATTCAGTTGGGCTATTGAAAGCCTTTGTAATCTCAGTTCATTATCAATAAAGAGAATTGTTTCGTATACTCTATTTTCTTCCGTCTGCTAATATCAAATTTAAGATAACCATTTTGAGAACTTGTCATCTTGCCTTGCACGAGCGCAACTCCAGGCTCGTACGGTTTCACGCCCCTTGCGAGGACGATAATTCGGGTGGATTCTGAGTCGGGGTGTGACAAATTGGTATCAGAGCTCTAGGCTCAATTTTCTCATGAAATTTGCTTTGTTTTAATTCCAAAGAGTTGCCCACCACCAATCGAATCACTCTTGACTCTACTCGATGCCGTACTGGGTGTTCCATACAATAAGTCTAATACAAAGTCGGGTAACGTTGCCGCAAGTACTTTAAATTTATATGATGTTGCGGAGAAAATCGTGAAATATTTCGTTGCATTGAATACAACGAGTCATGAAATGTTAGTTGCTGCAAGTGCAACAAATTGTGAAATGCAATTTGAGATGTTGTTGTTGCAATGTAACTTGTTGAATTAGAAATGAAACGATGCATGTGTGTAATGGGTTGTGAATATTGGTTGCACCAATGCGGAAACTTAAATAATGCGTTGTAAGAAGTACAACGAGTTGATTGTGAATGTGCGTTGCAATGTAAGTGATAAGTCAATATCGAATGTGTTGAATGGATTTGAGCATTGACTTTGAATGTTGGGAATTAATTGTTGCACGAGGTGCAAAAGATGTCAAAAATAAATCGTTGTACGAGGTGTAATGAATGTCAAAAATAAGTCGTTGCACGATGTGCAATACGTGTCAGAAATAAATTGTTGTATGTGGTGCAACGCATGTCAAGAAATCGCAGCATAGAGTACAACGGATATTGGAAATAAATCGTTGTATGTTGTGCAACGGGTGGAACTGAAATCATAAATTGACAGAAACGAACAGTTCGACAGCGCACCAAACTTGAACTTGTATTGGCGAATGTACACATTAGCCGAATTGTGTTGAAATTTGATAAATCAAAGTTACGGTTGTGATCAAGCATGATTAGGGCTGCAAACGAGCCAAGCCGAGCCAAGCTTTTGTAAGCTTGAGCTTGGCTTGACTAGAATTAATCGAGCCCAAGCTCGAGCTCGAGCTTGATAAATTTTTTATTTTAGAGCTTGAGCTTGGCTTGAGCTTGTTTAAATTAAGCTTGAGCTTGGTTTGGTTTGAGCTCGAGCTTGACTTGATAAGTAAGCTTGATTCAAGCTTGATAAACAAGTTTGATAAGCTCAAAATCGAGCTCGTTAAGCTTGATTTCAAGCTCGCTCAACTTTATTTCAAGCTCATTAACCTTGATTTCAAGCTTAACGAGCTCGAGTTCAATTTAGTTAGGTTTGAATTCTAGTACCTGTGATATTATTAATTCAAAAGTTCTTTAATATCAATTATTAAGGACATATAAATATATTATGCACACAAATATACATATCTAGAGTTCAACAAAGAACAAACGAGCTTCTAAACAAGCTCCTAAACGAGCTTCTAAACGAGTCAGCTTGCAAGCTCATCAACGAGCCAGCTCGCAAGCTCAAACGAGCCGAGTACTTCTAAGCTTGAGCTTGGCTCGTTTATTAAACGAGCTCGAAAATGAAGCTTGAGCTCAGCTTGTTTACTAAACGAATCGAGCTCAAACGAGCTTTTATCGAGCCGAGCTTCGAGCAGCTCGCGAACGGCTTGGCTCATTTGCAGCCCTAAGCATGATCACTGCAGAAATCATGAGTCGGAAGAGATTGTTGGTTCATACCGAGTATGATACGAGGGAAATTGCTTGATTTCTGAGTGGTATATGATATACCATGTATGCGATGAATGACTCGATTCTGAGTGGTATATGATATACCACTTATGCGATGAATTGTATCGACGCATTATGAGAATTGCAGAAGGTTTGTCCGTAACGGACGGGAGAGTACCGAGACTCGATTGGAAATTTGTATGACGGTATGTTGATGCAAGTGTTCTTCGAAAATTGGTTGGAATGATAAGACGGGAATCGTATCAATGAATGATACATCTGACAAAAATTTATAAGTCGGTCGAACGATCGAGACTAGCGGAATGATTATGCCTTGAAGCAGTAATCGGATCGGCGGGAAAGGAAAACTTAAAGGTACAAACGAGTCGCACGACTTACGATCTCGATAAAAATGTTGGGCGAGGCGAATCGAAATCGAATCACACGACTTGCGATCTCGATAGAAATGTAGGGCGAGATGAATTATAATCGGATCGCACGATGTGCGACTTCGGTGAAGAGTTGGTTGATGCGGGTAAATAGTGCCTAAGAGATAGTTGGTTACGTTACGGTGAAACTCGAGGGCATGATCATATGACTCGAGGGTTCGATGTTGGATAATCGGTAACTTGGTTATGCGATCAAAATATAACAGAATGCAATAAATCGAGAAACGATTCGAGACGTACAAAAATGTTTGTGGGGAACTTGGACGTATACAATGCAAGTTATCGACGTTGAAACAGAATCAAAGTTGACCCTTATGCTATCAAAATTGATACAACGTATCGAGATCAATACGTAAGAAAATATAAGCACGATGTGAGAATACAAAATGGTGTGTGCCTCGTGCTATCAAAATTTTGTAAATAACAATACGAGAATGAACGAACTGTTTGATCATGAACTTTGTGATTGATTAGGGCGAGACTATAAGGTTATCGACGATTGTCCTGATGCGTATAGCATCTCGGATGTCGACCATGGGTAGAAAGACTCGAACTCGATACGAATAGATGTTTCGTAAGTTACTAAATTTTTGATGGTAGTGCATGAGTTAGTCGGAGGCTAGTTGCGCATCAGTTGCACCAATAGAAATGGTTATGTACGGATTTGGGTAGTCGCATAGAAAATCGTTGGAAGGTGATTTGGCTCCAAAATAAGACATAGCATGGTTCGTAGTAAACTGTCCTTCGTTAATGATCCACAATTATCGAGCCTAGCTTCGGGACAGTTGATCCTAGAAGACTTGACCGCCAAATCAAATTAAATGTTACAGACCGTAAGATGACCCATGCGATATCGCATATAAAATTGCATCGATAACAAATATAACGTGGTGCATGTTGATGATAAGTCTAGGCGATTTTGAGAATCGTGCTATGCACGAGCACGAGTGGTAAGAGAATGACTTACGAGTTATGTCATTAGATTTGGATTTACCTTACAATTGAGCTTGCGTGAATTGAACTTATATTCGATATTGCGAGACGGATAAGTTGGAAATTTGGCTAGTAATTCCTACTCGTTAGGAATCGAACGTAAGGTGCATCTTAGAGACTTTGAGTCAAAACGATTGTTGCCTTGAGCACCATCGCCTCGATATAAACTTTTGTGTCGAATAGATTGTGGCCTTTGTACAATGTCAATTTAAAGTTGCGTCGGAAGAATTTAAGCACGGTGTCTAGGTAAGTAACCTAGTGGGCGTAGTCCCGAATATTGATGCATTTGCAAGTCAACAACGGAAATTGTATCGAGATAAGTTGCATAGCCAGACATAGTTGGATGGCAAATTCGAACGCAAGGCGTTACGGAAGACTTGTTGCGATCGCATGTGCAACGGCTTAACGCAACACATAGAAGTGGTAGTTAGTGCGAAACTTACAAAATATGAAATACGATTTTTGAATCGTGTCGCATATCGTGACCTTATTAGACAATTGCATACGCATCGAATATACATACGCAATAGAAATTTTGAGAACGACCGCTAGAGATTTTGTCCGATACGGGAGTACGAGATGGAAAGCATAGGATTGAAATTACCTGTCAGCTTTGTTCTAATTTGCTACCACTGGACTTGGTTAATATATCTTTGGGACGCCTTGAATATAGGTACGAATCCAAATCGAGTTGTATACAAAATTCAAATCGAGCTGCAGGAAGGACTTGAAATGTTAATAAAAGCTTGCAAGATAGTGTGAAACTAAACAACATTGGTGGGACGAGATCGTGAAAGGATCTATAAAACACTTAATCGGAGTGTTGGTTTTGGTTCGAGGATGAACCTTATTTTGAGTGGTATATTCTGTAATGTCCGCTCCGTACGACACATTACGCTGAGACGTTGACTCAAAGAGTCATGTTGACCGAATAAAAAGTATCGATACGAATTGATACGGGAGTTACGTTTTCCCGAGCAATACATCAAACTAAGTCGATGCGAAGAGTTGCATTGTCCCAAAGAATGCATTGGGTTGAATCGATGCAATGCGCAATATTGTCCCGAAGGATAAGTGCGTTGAGTCGGCTCAAAGATTCTAAGAAATTGAATCGACCAAGGTGCAAGTCCGAATCGATGCAAGTATTGATTTTAGTTGGTTTCATGTGCAGGCTATCCGTTTACGCTGAAATATTAGATATCGACATTTTGCCTCATTCGTAATGGGTCCGTAAGACCCAAACCACCACCTTGCAACGGGATGAGACTTGGGCATGGTAGGCCAAAATCGATCGAGTAGTTCAATAAAATAAAAAAGTGTCCGAATGGCTAAGTCAGAAGATTTGGTCGTACAACAAAGATATAAATCGAGCCGCATCGGCTCGGCAAACAACAAGGCGTATCGGCTTAAGGTGGGAGGATTGACTCTTCTTTTTACTCCTTCATGCCTAAGTAAGAATGTATCATTGTATGCTAAGTTAACCTATCGACGTCACAGGCGTGGTCCAATCGGAAGATAAATCATAGTGTGTGTCGAACACTAGTTAGAACAATTGAAATGAAACGTGTATCAAATGTATGAGTCGCTATGGAATATTGGATATCACAAAGGCGAGCGCCTCGGTGCACAAGCCACAAGAACATGGGATAACTGTATTCGGCGAGTGCCTTCGTGTACAAGCCATTTCGTGCCTTCGCGTATGAGTTAGAAAGGCTAGCACATTGAAAGATTTTGAAGGCAAGCGCCCTAGCGTGTAAGCTACGAACATTGTAAATTAAGGCTAAGAATATAGTATGGTATCGAGGCATGCATCGCATGTACGACTCGAAGAAATAAGAACAATAGTGTCAAAGCATGCATATGTGCACAAGAATCATAAAAGATGGCTTCGTTGCGAAGAGAACAGTTGTGGCATGTAGGTGACGGAACTGTCAGATGTGGCATGATGCCTCGAAAGGTGTTCGGGACCTTCGGGTCATTCGGTTAACGAACATTGAGTTGATGCATGATGCCATTGAACATTGAAACGAAGTACGAAATATGAGACTATAGAAAGTTAATGGAAGAAATACGAGATGATAAAGTCTGAGTCTTGGACTCAAGACTATGTTTGGTTGTTTGAATAATAGTGCGTTGTATGGTCGAATGGACTTGAGGGAAATTGCGATAATCTTCCGTGCACGGGGACGTTCCCTCCGAACGGTTGTGTCGAGGCACCGGGACCGTTCGGCCTAGGAGGGATATAATTTTGATGGGCGCACATCTGTAAGACGACTAGCGACCGATTATAGATGTGAAAAGTCGTAAAAGATGGTATGCATACGGTATGTCTTCGGTTGTTTGGGATAATAACCCAACCCATGAAGTGCCGGGCTACCCAATTCGAGAATGAAAAGAAAGAGGGAAAAGAAAGAAAGGAAAAGAAAAGAGAAAAACCTTTAGTCCATTCTGGCGCGAATACGCCAACGACCTTCATATAGTTAAGGAACGATGGGTTGAAAGTGCAGGCACGTATGTATCTTGCACACATAGATCCTGTATAGAGAGCACTTATAACGTGACAAGGAAGGAATATGGCGTATTCACCTTACATCAGTACAAGAGTGAGTGCGTCTATGCTGGTAAGAAGTCGCGCCAAGAAACAACCACAAGATTGCTTGCCTGCTTACCTATTCAATTCGAATAACATGCTTGCCATGATAACATGCTTTACCTTTTTTAAATATGCCATAAAATCGACCCTAAGGAGAATATAGCAAGATCATAAGCTAAGTTGCATGATTCAACATAAATACTAAATGTCGATTTAGAAAGTGGGTCTTTTCATCAGTACATGCGAGGACGAATGTACTGACCCCCCACCAGCTTTCATATAGGGTGCAGGGTATGGATTGCTTGCAACGAAGCTTCATTTGATCGCACAGAGGCATGGAATGCCGTAGCGTTTGAAGCATACGATCGCATTGACGCTCGGACTGGCAACATGATTGTTGCGGTCGAGATATAGAAGGCATAATGTGTGGAACGGTAAAATCCTTTGTGGGCAAGAGAGAACTTGAGCGTTGTAGCCAATCTGGCAAATTCAGTTGGACTATTAAAATCCTTTATAATCTCAGTTCATTATCAATAAAGAGAATTATTTTGTATACTTTATTTTCTTCCATTTGCTAATATCAAATTTAAGATAACCATTTTGAGAACTTGTCATCTTGCCTTGCACGAGCGTAACTCCAGGCTCATGCGGCATCACGCCCCTGCGAGGATGATGATTCGGGTGGATTCCGGGTCTGGGCGTGACTGACCTGTGTTGTTCTAAATAGGACTCAGTTACTCCAATTTGGACATCTATTCTCATCGGACATTCACGATCACAGGAGAATACATTCTCTGATCATTTCTACTTGCTAGGACTTATATCTTGCTCTAGATTGCTTTACTTGATGCTGTCACGATGTTATCACGGATTAGTACTATATGGATCTTTTCATGAGATGTTATCCCCAAACGGGTACATCGGGTGTTTCATGTTCATGTACTTTATCATGTGCATCATGTACTCCTTGGACTCGTATCTATTCATGTATACACATGTTCTCATGTACCTTATGTCCACTCATGTGCACTCATGTTCACATGAGCTTCTTGTATAAAGTAGCATAATCAAGTACAATAACGTAACTTGAATAGATTCTTGTGTATTGATTGGGGTAGGGAGAGTAGAAGTAGTTATGTAGTTAAATCCAAGTAGTGTAATCATGTACATGCATGTTATACCTTCACGTATAATAGAGTTACCTTAGAATAATCAGTACAACCTATCCCGATTACATAACCATCTTGTCCTCTAAATCACTATATATATATATATTATATATAATATATTATATATATATATATATATATAATATATATATATATATATATTATATATATATATATATATTCACTTTCTTACTTTCCATAAAACTGTCTCATGTTTTCAGATATCTCTCTTACTTTCATATAATTTACATACAACGTTTCATGTATCTTGCACTATTGCTTGTTTTAAATTTCCTGTCATGATATGAACTGTTTGAAAGATATGTGCTCGTTCCTATCCTGACTGGACCTATTGAAAATATTACAGATGATACCGAGGAGTTCTGTCCTACTTATTATGGAGCAGACCTAGATGACACCTGTGAGTTGGACCCACTGGAGGATCCAACTCTAGCTGAGGAGATCATCCCTATAGTGCTAGGCTTATCTTATTTCAGTATGCTATTTGTATTTGACATCTGAGTTGTATTTATTTTTGGATGTTGAGATATTGTGTCGTTTAGACACTTAGACTTATTTCTTCTGTTTATATATTTTCTTTTGAGATTTCATATCTATCGTATCGTGCTATTTCTATCATAGAATTGTGATTGAGTTGTACCTTCTGTATTGTCCTCCGATTGGAGAGTAAATCTTGTACAGGTACATTTATACTCGTGTTAGATGTATGTGAACTAGGACAACGTTCTACCGCCGACACTGCGGCATTGGCTGGACGTATCCACTTCTCGTGCCCCTACACTGGGTGCGGGTCATGACACATTTTTAGTGGTGGCCCATACCGGTCGAGAGTCGCAACTAGTATGATTTCGTAGTGGTACTCGAACTAGAGTATCACTACAGCCTGCAGTAGGATATAGGATATCGTTTTGGGGTACTCAATCACATTTAGAAAAAAACTCTTATCTAATTCCAGCCATTTAAATTCTTGCTGTTAATTGCTTTCCTTTGAAATAGACTGTCATCCTTTGATTATATCACTTCTTTCTCAGTATTGATTTTTTTGTTTGATCTGTCTCCAGCCTGCAGTAGGATATAGACACGATCTCATCGTACCGGCCCAAGGGATACCACGAGAGGTCTGCCACCTCTCATCCCGTTCAGCAGGGCCCTGGGGCTGCAACTCCCTCATTCCATCTCATGGCGGAGCATCTGCCGCATTCGGGGGTGCACCTTCACCTGTTCAGAGGCCGACCCCAGTTATCCCAGATGTGTTCCAACAGCAGCCACCTTCAGGATCGGTCGATGTCGCTCAGCTTTTTGCCTTCTTTCATCAGATGATGGAGGCCCAACAGCGCAAGTCAGCTGATTTCAGGCAGGGAATAGACAATGCCCACGAGCTGGCTATAACGACAATGGAGAGGGTTACCGCCCAGCCGCATGGAGGGTTGATGCAGCAGTATCAGCCGAGAACCCCGGGCATCCAGGACTTCCAGAAGATGTGGCCACGAGACTTCCGAGGTTCCGAGGGAATTCTATATGCCGACGACCGGATCAAGCATATAGAGGAGATCTTCGACTAGCACATATACTAGCCGGGATTCAGATAGAGGCGGTGGGTAGCCAGATGCAGGACCTTGCCTACACATGGTACCAGACAGACCCTAGAGTGGGCAAAGAGGGGCAGACATAGGGAGCTTTTAAGAAGCTCTTCAAGGAGAAATTATTCCCGGATAAAGCACTCGGTGCCTTGGAGACGCAATTTAAGAGTTTGGTTCAGGGGAACCAAATCGTGGAGGAGTATGCGGTGAGTTCTGCCGCTTGGAC
>JANAVB010007399.1:27639486-27739128 GCA_029216955.1 Iris pallida
CCCCAAGTATTCGGAGTTATAAAAGGCTAGAGAAGGTTATAGAATATTTTGCGAAATCAAATTTGAGGAGATGAGAAAATACTAGACTTTGATTTAAGGATAGTTATGAATTAGAATTTTTGAGGACGAAATTATTTTTAAGGTGGGAAGATTTATAGTTCCCTTCCCGAAATTTTTTTGAAAATTTTTTATTTTATTTGTTTTAAATAGTGATTTAGAATTTTATAATGATTATTTAGTTAATTATTACGGTAGATGATTTTAGCCATGTTTTTTTTGAAGTACCAGACGACTAGAAATTATGGTACGGATACTGCAGTGACGTGCCTTGACTAGTGTATTAGCCATGCCAAGAAGACCCAGCCATAGAGTATCTAATTAGGAAAACAAGACCAAGTTGGACTTAACCCTTACCGAAAATTAATTTATTTATTTATTTATGATATATTGAGTTTTAGGGAACCCGGTTGTACCGAACTAGTCCAGATTTGACCCAAAATAAGCCCAAGCATAGTCATGCGGTACTCCAGCGATATTCGTGTTGGTGTATTTTTGGTATGATTGTTTGTCTTTCGTTTAACGATCGAACTAAGATTTTCTAAATATTCGTTAATTAATGTTATAAATATCATTATTTGATATTCAATGATATTTGTATAAATGGTCATGTATATTTTGGGGTCATTAGACTGTACGTAATGGTAATACCATTACTGGTTTATTGAATTTGTTATTACTAGTATTTTTATTATTATTTATTATCAATATTATTGAGGTTATTATTAAATATACTATTTTTTTTTATTGTTATATGTGTGTAATATATATATATATATATATATAATATATTATATATATATATATATTATATATAATATATATATATATATATAATATATATATATATAAAATTAAATATTATATTAATATATATAATATATATATATATTATATATATATATATTATATATATTATAATATATATAATTATATTATATATATAATCAAAGCCCCCTCTTTTATTAATCAAGGCTCAAAATGCCGAAGCCTGAAGAAGTTACAAGGCAGGAAGCCTGAAACCAACAAAAAGACAGGGGAGGCGGCTACGCCCCCGAAACTAACTGAAGAGAGGTTGCCAGAATGCTGGAGGGCTGGGGAGCACAGCGAGCTTCTCTTGCGGCATTGGCGTTTGATCTCCCGAATGAGCTGTTCGACGGAGTATTGGTGACCTTCGTATCTCGCTTTGTTGCGATTCTTCCAAATTACCCAGGTGGCAGCCGCAGCTACGATCTGGTGGCCGTGGGACGCGACTCCCCAAAGGGCCAGGAGATCGTTAAAGCGCCCGTCGCCTGAAGTGATGTTGTAAATGCGGTTGAGGGTGGTCCAAGTTTGGTCGGGGAGGCTTCCCTCCCGAAAGATGTGGTCAATAGACTCTGTCTGCCGATCGTCGCAACAATTACAAGCCGACGCCAGGCTGAAGCCGATGGAGCGAAGGCTTTCGTCGGTCGGCAATTTCTTTTTCGTGACTCTCCACAGGAGGAAAGACCATTTCTTGGGGATGCACGAATGCCAGAATCGTGCGATGAAGTGCTCTGGGCCGTTCTCGTGGATCGCGGCCCTCGCCGATCGCACGGAGAAAGCTCCGGAGGCTTCCAGCGACCATCTTAGTTCATCCGCGTTAGGTCCAATGGTAAGACCATGCTGACGAATGCTGTCAACCGTTTCGTTGTTGGTCCAATCACGAATCCGGTCCCAATGCCATTCGTTATTAGTGGGATTCCACAGGTCTTTGATTTTGCTGTTGCTGGGGGATCCGGAAGTGTTCGGGATGAGGCTATCGCCGATCCATCTTTCCAAGAAAAAGTTGGCCTTGCCGTCCCCCAGATTGAGTCTAATCGCTGGTTCGGCCAAGTCTCGGCCCCGTAAAATGCGGCGCCAAGCCGCGGAGGATCTGCTATTGGCCCTAGCCTTCGCTGGGTGGATGTGCTTAAAGTATCTGGCCTTCATGAACCTGGTCCATAGGTTGTCGCTCGTGCGTAATTTCCACCACAATTTCATGGAGAAGGCTTTGACGATGTCATTGAGTTTGGTGAACCCAAGCCCACCGGTCGCAATCGAGGTGGCCATGGAGTCCCAGCTGGCCCAGTGGTGTTTGTCTTGACTATCATTATGACCCCAAAAGAACGTGCAGAAGATCTTCTCGATGGACTCAAGGACCTTCTTGGTCGGAGAGCAAGCCGCTAAGATGTAGATGGGGACGGAGTTAAGGACATGATTGATGAGGATAATTTTGCCGCCTGAGGATAGGGTGGCGTTGTGCCAACCTTCGATCTTGTGCCTGATTTTGGTGATGAGGTTTTCGAAGATGCTGGCGTTGGATCTACCGTACACCAGAGGGCATCCGAGATAGTTGAAGGGGGGTGGGCCACCGAGAAGGAGGTGAGGTTGGTTAGACTAGCGGCATTCTCGATTTTGATGCTATGGTGGGCGTAGATGATACTCTTAGAATGGTTGATTTTCTGGCCGGAACAGGTGGAGTACCGCGTCAGGGTGTTGTGAACTACCTCCATCGATCCGACGTCCCCAGAAGAGAAGATCAGTAGGTCGTCGGAGAATGCCAGGTGGGTGATGGTGGGGCATCCGCTGGCGGTGTGGTAATGCTGGAAATTTGGGGTGTTGGGCATGTTGTTGAGGTTTCTGCTCAGGGCGTCAGCTGCGATGATGAAGATTGTGGATGATAGAGGATCGCCTTGTCTGACCCCGCGGCTAGACTTGAAAAAGCCTTCGGATTGGCCATTGATGACAGTGGAGAACCAGGAGTTACTAACGGCTCTCCACACGATGTTGGTCCAATTCTCCGAAATCCGAAAGCTCTGAAGACCCAGATCATGAATTGCCAATCAAGTCTGTCGTAGGCTTTCTCCATGTCAATTTTGATGGCGATGTTTCCCCCTCTAGCAGGGAACTTCATGCAGGTGATGAGCTCCTGGGCCAGCATGATGTTGTCTTGGATGTTCCTCCCTCGAACGAACCCGCTTTGCTCCTCCGAAATGATTTTGGGGAGAATGTCTGACATTCTAGTGGCAATGATCTTGGATATAATTTTGTTGGTGAAGGTGCAAAGGCTGATTGGTCTGAAGTCTCGGAATGAGTTGGGGTTGTCTTTTTTCGGGATGAGGATGAGGTTGGCGCTGGAGATGGCTTTGGGGTAGTGGGCTCCTTCGAGGAAAGCAATGGCCGTGTCGGTGATATCCCGCTTGATAATCTCCCAGCAGGAACGAAAGAAAACACCATTAAACCCATCAGGGCCGGGGGCGCTGTGTACGTTCAACGCCCACACCGCGTCTTTCACTTCCTGTTCAGATAGGGGACGATCCAATAAAGCGTTATCGGAGTCGTTGATGATGGCTGGGATTTGGTCGAGAAATGAAGAGTCTTTGTGGACCATTTCCTTAGTGAATAACTTAGCATAGTAATCGGCGGCCGCCTTTTGGATACCCTTATGGTCAGTTCTGATAATGCCGTTCTCGTCTGATATATGATGAATCGATAGTTTGTTTCTTTTGCCATTGACGCAGGCGTGGAAGTATTTAGAGTTTTTGTCCCGTCGCTGTCCCATTTCAGTCTGGCTTTCTGTTTCCAGAAGTCGGTTTTCGACTTTGAGTCTGAATTTAAGCATGGCCTTGGTCAGGTTCAATGCACTTCTAGCCTCGGAGGACGGTCGATTTGATATTTAGCTTCAGCACGGGCGACGTCGTCCTCGGCGACCCGAATCGCTTGGAAAATGTCCCCAAAGGCTTGTTTGCTCCATTTGGAAAGGGCTTTCCTGGTGGCTTTGAGCTTGTTACAAACCCGAGTAAGAGGGTTGGGGGAATCCTGGCTGTTCCACGCTTCAGCAACGATGCTTGGGAACTGCGGGTGTTCAGTCCAAAAATCTAGGAATTGGAAGTTCTTTTTGTGAAGGTGGTTGGTGTTCTTGGTCTCCACCAGAATAGGGGCGTGGTCGGATTCTGCGGAGTTGAGGTGGGATAGGGTGGAGCTGAGCCTCATTCCGTGCCAACGCGCGTTGGTGAGTGCTCTGTCCAGGCGGGAATATTGACGGCGATCGCCGTCCTGCATGTTGCACCAGGTGAATTCGCTGCCTTTGAACTGGAGAGGAGTAAGATGAGCGTTGAATATAAAGTCGTTAAAATCTTGCATTGCTGATAGGGGTGTGGGACGGCCGTCGATCTTCTCTTCTCTGCGGGTGATGACATTGAAGTCCCCTATGCAAAGCCAGGGGGTGTTGGTGTTGTGGAGGTGGATGTCGAGAAGATCGTTCCAAAGGCTTTGCGATCTGCAATGATACAGCTGCCGTGAACCGCTGAAAGGATGACTCGCTCCGGAAGAGTGGGATGAGTGACCCAGCAAGAGAGGGCTTGTTGGGAGTTCTGGATGATGTCGAGTTTAACGTCCTTCGAGGCTAAAATCCAAATGTCATGCCTGCCGGCTATTGCAGTGGGAAGGCCTAGGGCCAATTGGGTGGATTTGAGACGTTTGGGGGGGATTTTGGGTTCGATGATGATGAAGATGTCAACTTTGTAAATTTTCCGAAGGCTGGAAATTCTCCGAAGTGTTGGTTTGTTAGCAAGGCCTCGAACATTCCAAGATAGGATGTTAAGCATTAATGGAATTGTGGGGGGATTTTTTGTTCCGCTTTGCGGCGGATCTGGTTAGGATAGTGACGGCCTTGTCTGCGCCTGCCTTGCTCCGTTGGGATTTCGGCTCTACCTCGCTTGAAGTAGTTGGGAGATTGCAGTTGTGGTGGGCATTCGGGCTTGAAGAGGGGCCTATTAGGTCTCCTGCTGAGTCGACACTGGGGTCCTCCGGAGGAATGGCTAGAGAGTCGTGAGCTTTCTCAGTCAGCAACTGCTGAAGAGGGACTCCTGCGGCTAGGACTTGCTTGCCTCTTCTCGCTTGGTCGGGACCAAGGATGGCTAGAATGTTTTCGACTGGGTTCCCGCTGGGGTACTGTGAAGCTGCGTTGATTGGGGGAGATATAATGGCTTCTGTCTCCGGATCCCTGGGGGAAGTCCGTAGCTCTGCGCCGCTCGTAGCGGAACACTTCTGTGCACTCGAGGAGGTGGGTGAGGGAGGTGAGAGCTGCTCGGGGAGCTTTAAGCCATTGGGGGTGGTTGTCTGCTCTGGATCCTCAGAGTCGAGAATGGCAAATTGGTTGGAGGTTGCTATGTGTTGGGGAGTGTAAGGGATCACGGCTCTGCTCGGAGGATCGCTGGAGGCTGGCACTGAGGGGCTGGATGCAAATCGTAAGTGAGTATTCGGGAGAGGTAAGATGGGCGACTTGGGCGGTCTTCCCCCCGGACGGACGTTGTCTTCCCTGGATGACTTTTTTTTGAGCTCCGGGTGCAGGCGGTGGCAGAACTTCTGAAGGTGGCTTCTTAAATGGCAGTGGTTGCAAAATAGTATGTGGTTGTCGTAGAGGATTTGTTGGGTGTAGGTGTGGTTGCCCAGCTCGATGGTAATGAAGTTAGGTGGTTCTGAAGTGAGATCTAGTTCAACACAGAGTTTGGCGTAGTGGGCTTTGGTGAGGTTGCTGGTCTCGGGCGCTGTGGCTACGTACGTCCCGAATGAGTTAGCGATGCGTCTTAGCGCCGCTGGGACAAAGCAAATGAGGGAAAGATTGGGGAGGGTAACCCACGCAGCCACGGTGGCTGAGTCTTCTTTGGTGTTGAATTCTGGGGTCCACTTGATTATCTTCATGTGGTGAGTATCGACTTTGGCAGTGCCCTTGGACCACACGGTACTGTGATCGCTATCCGAAGATAGGTGGAGGAGGATGTGCCTGGGGTCAAGGGAGGCTACTCGATAGTCGGATGCAAGGTTCCACTTGGCAATCGCTTCCTGGACCTTGGCAAGCTTGGGGCACCCCGATGAGAATTTCAGAATGAAGGTGTGAGGGAAGGCCGCTGATAGCGAGGACACTTCCGCTTCGGAAAAGGGAATGACTGGGGCGGGGGACTCCTGGGAATAATCAATGTCCTGCAGATCGACGTCTGGGAGAATGGTGCCCTTCGGGGGGGAGAGGTCCGGACGCAACATGGCGGCGTAGGATGGCTGGGACAGCCCGGGAATAGAGAGTCCCATATATATATATATATATATATATATATATATATTATATATATATATATATATATATATATATATATATATATATATATATATATATATATATATATTCGTGTATGTGTATGTATATATGAATATATATAAATATTATTTTTTTTATGCGTATGTGTATGTATATATGAATGTATGTGTATATATATAATATATACACACATACGCACATATATATATTCGTGTATGTGTATGTATATATAAATATATGTGCGTATGTGTATATAATATATATACATATATATATATATATATATATATATATATATATTAGTTAAAGAAAAACATTAAAGAATAAAAAAAAAGAAAACAAACAAAAGGAAACCAATTAGAAACAATTCATCCCAGCCGAGCTCGGGCTCAAGCCAGCCAGGCCCGGCCCAATCCAGTGGTTCCCGCACCCGTAAACCCGAGCAGACAGCTGAGTCCCCCGAATCCAACCAGCAACTGCTTAAACTCGAACGCCCAGGTTTAACAGCGGGAGTACTAATGAATATATATATATATATATATATATATATATATATATATATATATATATATATATATATATATATATATATATATATATATATATATATATATATATATATATATATATAACCTCTCTCGAGAGAGTATAAACCCTAACTCTATCCAACCAAACCACCCACTCGGCCACCCATCCCCGCACGCGTCGCCAGGGCCACCGCGCGGCCACCTGAGCATCGTCGGCCCGTCGGACAGCGCGCACAAATAGAGCAAGGCAGCAGCAGCGGCAGTGCAGCGGGCCGCCTTCGCGACGATGTTCCCATTGGATCGCTCGATCATTCTTCGATCTAATCGTTCAGGTATGCACACAACATATCCGACTTGACATCCCTTCATTTTGTTTAAAACCTAGATGATCGAAACCCTATGGAAATCGAGTCGAATCTCGACAAGAATCAGTATCGAATATGCCCTATTTTGAGTGCAAGGATACTGAATAGGAAGGCTATTTTCGGTGGAACCAGTAACAAACTCAGGAATCTAATTAAACAATAACTTAGACAACCTAACCAGCATTCAAACCCTATTTTTAGATTATTTTTATAATCATTAGATGCTAAGATAAATCGACTCAAAAATGTGGAAAAACTGCAAAAATAGTTTTCGAAAACTTTAAAAACCCTTCGATACGACGTGCATACCGCCAATCCGGACGACGTGATCGCGAACCGAAAGCATAGAAAGGTGCGAAACGGCTTCGTGGACGTGTGGACTTTGACGGAATTCAAATTGGTCGCGTGTGCACGACGAATTTGATGCGTATCTGTCAAAATTTACCGTATCGACCTCTGTGCAAATTTCCCAATTACTTTGTGTACGCTCGTCAGATCGAGAAAAAACTTGCACCAACAGGACCGTATCATTTTTCTGGTCCTGAATGCCAAGTTTGGTCCAATTCTGAGACAGTTGATCGGTTCGCCGTTTTGCGGGCCTCACGGTCCGATTCAACGGGCGATTTTGTGCACGGCCCACCGGAATCCACAATTGGACATACCGTTGGGTTCGTATTATCAAAATGAATCCGTAGATATATAGTTTGATGACTTTAGAGAATATTGACTCTGGCACGCTTTTCGATGCAAATCGGGTCTAACGGTGGACACTGTTTTGGCTCAAAATTATCGTTTTGCCCCTGTGTCCAGAATTGGACTTAAGGACAGGTAATCCTAGCTAATTTGACTATTCTAAGAATATTGGCAATGTTTGTTTCAGCTTTCGGAGACAGTTGTGAGATTTTGACTTATTTGGCTTACCGGTTAACGTTTTATTGTTGGCTCTTCGTGCTACCACCAGGCAAGATACCTTGCCTCCCTCTACAGTTCATTTTTATGCTTATAGTTCATATTTTTTAGTATGTTATATTCAGTTACCTTAGTTGTTATTGATTTATATGTGTCACGATCCGATTCCAATAATCTGGGTCTAGTCGGATCATGCCCAGCCTGCACCGTTGTTGAGACGGCGGCAGTAAGCTGTTCAGTAGCAGGTAACCATACAATAACACTATAATTTGTCACAACTCAACTTCGGAATTAAACTTTATTAAACTAAAATTTAAATACAAATGAAACTGTTCTGAAAGGAAATACAGAATTTTGAAATAAACAAAATGCAGAAAAGGGAAAATCTATCTATCAGCCTCAGTTCCATCGTCCTCCTGCGGGGACTCTGGCATCACAACGGGGTACAACTCAGGGTCGTAATAGCTGTTGTAACATAGCTCAGCATCCTCAACATTTTCTAAAAATATATCTCCAGTCAGGAGGGAGCAAAGTACAATTCATGCTAATTTTTAAACAGTTAAATAAAAAATAGAATCATGCAGTTCTAAACAGTTTTAAAACAGGTTTGTTACAGTATAAAACAGTGATTTGAACAGGTAATGACATATGACCGGCTTGGGTTTGTTACAGGAGGGATAATGGGTTTTGTACAGTAGTGGTCATAATCATTACGCTATTCCCCAGTCCCCAGTAGTTATAGTACAGTACTCTCGGTGAGAGTTTCGTGTTTGAGTCGTGGTTTAGACATGCAGTAAAATGATTAAGTAAATAACTGTAAACTAACATAAACTATACTTGCCTCAGAAAAATGACTGGAGAGGTGGACGACTCCGAGACGGAGAGTTTAGAGTTGTCCTCGAATTCCTACATTCGAGAGATAGACTCAGCTTTCAGGTTAACCAACTTAACTATACTAGTTGTAATCTCTATTTGTGTCCTAGTCCAATTTTAGTTATTTAATTAACTAAACATAGAAAAACACGGTTATTAGTGCGTTAATTTAATACGAGGGAAAAATGATCATTTTATACTTTTGATTCGGGAAATCATCGTCGATGCCAGATTATTAGGAAAACTTGGTAATTTTATATAAATATAAATATAAAACTAATTTTCTTATTTTAGTGAGGAAACACGTGATTTTTAATTATTAATAAACTTGTCAATTCTTAAGTGAGAAAAATATTAATTAATTTTTATACGAAAATACTTTTAAGTCAATTTAATCGTTAAATACTAAAAATACGAAAAACCAGAAAAGACAGGAAATCTAAGCTATTACAGTTACAGACCAGCCAGCTGGGCTTATGCCCATTACAATTTATTTACATAAATTGAAATAAGATAAACTGTCGTTAGTCCTAAACTGAAATAGAAATTAAATAGAATTTAAATAGAAAATAAATAATAAAAATAAGGATAAATAGTAAGTCTTAGATAATGGTCCGATCTTCATTTTTGGCTAATTGCCTCAACGTCCGGGCGGGGCCGGTATCGTTTGCACTTAGCCGGGTCCATTGACCGGTACGGTCGTCACCCAAAATAAATATCAAATAAATTCCGAAAATCATTTTAAATTTATTTTGAAAATAATTCAGGATTTACGGAAAAATCGGGCAGCATCTCCTCTGTTTTTGGTCAACCCAAAAACTGGGAAAATGGCGCCGATAATTCCTGCAAGTCCCAAACCAGAGAAAAACCCGTATTTTATATATATAAAAATATCCACAACCAATCCACAGCATAATCGGGACGACCCGAAATGATTTCGGAAGTCCGATTCCGAATCCACAAATCACAGCACGTTCCCAGAAATTTCCGAAAAAACTAAAACACACCAAAAACCATTCCCGAAATATTTTGGGAATCCAAAATAACTCACAGGACTTTTCCGAAAGTCCCGAAAATTACGACGTCGCTAAAACCGAATTTCCAAAGGGAATCGGGGACCATTTCATCATCGACAATAATAATAAAATAGCGGGACAGGGGGGTTATACCTCGGATTGCTCGGCTAGAGCTCTCAGATGTAAAAATAGAAAGAAAAGAGCTCCTGAATCAGCGACGTAATTCCCGAAATAGTGCTGTACAAGCAACGACGTCGAGGAAATGCCGAAGAGATCCGAAGCTAGGGCACGGTCAGAATCAACAGGGAAGCTCACCAAGGCAGCGAGCTAGGGCAGCGAGACTCGGGAACGCCGACGACAGGGGCTGTCGGCGGGACAGCGTCCAGATCGGCCGGGGAGGGCCGACGGGGCACGGTCGACGGCGCTGTCGGGGAAGCGCGGCCAGGGGCGGTCGGCCAACGCTGGCCGGAGGAAGCGGGGTGGCAGACTCGACCGCGGGGCGCGGCGGACGGGGCTTGGCGTCGGGGCGACGCTCCGACGGTCGGCCGGAGGGGCACGGGGCTGCGGTCGGCCGGAGTGGTCGGGTGGCGCGGCTAGGGCGGCGTGCACGGGTCGGCGGGGTCGGACTGGAGCAGGGTGGCCGCGGGCGTGGGGCTCCGGCGTCGGCCAGACTCGGGGCGCGGGGGTGAGTGGCGTGGAGTGAGTTTGGGGAGAGGGTTCTCTGGTGTGGGAGAAGAACAGAGAGTTAGAGAGGGTGATGGGGAAAAGAGAGGAGAGAGATGTGTTTTATTCTCTGTGAGTAGAGGAGTGGGTTAGTGGGAGTAGATAAAGGGATGAGTTGGGGTGCTCGTGTGGTGGAGAGCAGTTTGAGGGGAGAGAAAAGAATGGGCTGACTAAGAACGAGTATGTGTGAGTGAATTTGAGGGGTGCTGGTCCTACGGGACCAGCTGAAAACTGAATTATATATTTTTTTATATAAATAATGATTAACCAAGTCAATTCAGATTTTAAAAAGAATGGGATTGGGCTCAGGCCTGGGTCTGGGTTCGGACTCGGGTCTGGGTCTGAATCCAAAAAGCCATGTTATTTATATTTTCGAAATCCTTTTTCACTCAAAATATTTAATAGTAATATTAATAATAATAATTTTTTTTAGAAAATGCTAATAATAATAATACTAAACTCTATTTAATAAATCACAGGATATGGGTTTCACAATCTTCCCTCCTTAGAAAATTTTGTCCTCGAAATTAAAGTAAGGTTAGGGATTACCTCACGTCTCAAACAGGTACGGGTACTGCTCCCGCATCTGGTCTTCTCGCTTCCAGGTCGACTCGCCTGGTGAGTTGTGCCGCCACATCACTCTGACTATTGGCGTCACGGTGTTCCTGGTCCTCTTCTCGCCTCGGTCCAAAATTGCCACTGGTTTCTCCGGCACTGTGAGGCTGGGTCCAATCTCCAGCTCTGAATGGTCCAAGATATGGCTCGGGTCCGGGATGTAGCGTCTCAGCTGCGAGACGTGGAAGACGTTGTGGACGCCTTCGAGACTTGGGGGTAGAGCCACCCGATAAGCCACTTCTCCAATCCTGTTAAGTATTTCAAATGGACCAATATACCTGGGGCTCAACTTTCCTGTTCTGCCGAAATGGATTGTTCCTCTGGTGGGCGAGATCTTCACAAATACACTGTCGCCTTCTTCAAACTCCAATGGCCGTCTGCTGCAATCGGCCCAATGCTTCTGTCTGTCTTGGGCTATCCGCAGCTTGTCTCTGATCATTCTCACCTTCTCTGCTGCTTCGGTCACCATCTCAGGTCCAAGCAACACTCGTTCTCCGACGTCGTCCCAGGCAAGTGGAGTGCAGCAACGACATCCATAGAGTGCCTCGAACGGTGTCATTCCGATGCTAGCTTGGTAGCTGTTGTTGTAAGAGAACTATACCAAGTACAAATGGTCTTCCCAAGACCCTCCAAATTTCAGGACGCGGGATCTCAGCATATCTTCCAACGTCTGGATTGTTCTCTCCGATTGCCCGTCAGTCTGAGGGTGGTAGGCGGTGTTGAACTTCAGTTGGGTCCCCAAGCTGTCATGCAAACTCTTCTAAAAATGTGAGGTAAATCTGGTATCTCTGTCAGATACGATACTTACCGGAACTCCATGAATCCGGTAGATGTGCCGCATGTACAGTGCTGCCAACTTCTCGGTGGATAAACCAACCTTGAAGGGGATAAAGTGAGCTGACTTCGTCAGTCGGTGCACTATAACCCAGATGGCATCATTCCTTCCTTGGGATCGAGGCAGTCCCGATATAAAATCCATCGTGATGTGCTCCCATTTCCACTCCAGAATATCAAGCGGCTGCAATAATCCTGCTGGTCTCTGCCTGCTGGCTTTAACTTGCTGACAAATTAAACATCTAGCCACATACCTGGATACGTCCTTCTTCATTCCGTACCACCATACTATAGTCCGCATATCCCGGTACATCTTGTTGGCTCCAGGGTGTATGGAATACTGTGACTGGTGCGCTTCTTGCATCAGCTCGTTCCTCAGTTCGCCAGTTGGTACGCACAGCCTCGTACCATTCTTCAATGCTCTGTTGCTGGCGATTGAGAATCCTTCAAGTGTTCCTGCCAGCACTTGGTCTCTGAGTTTGTAAAGCGTCTCGTCTTGAAATTGTGTCTCCTTGATTTTGTCCATAAGACTCGAACGCACTTGCAACTGCATCAATGATGATTCAGCTCCTGGTACAATGGCTTCTCTTCCAAGTTTCTTTATCTCTTCCTCGGGCAGTACAATTTCCAATCCAAGCTTCTCCATGTCCTCCAGCAAATAGCGCTCCTTGGTCAAGAATATCGCCATTGGGTAACGACTAAGTGCATCTGCAACAACATTAGCCTTACCCGGATGGTACTGCAGGTTGATATCAAAATCCTTCATCAGCTCCAGCCATCGTCTTTGTCTCATGTTCAGCTCCTTCTGAGTGAAAACATATTTCAGACTTTTGTGGTCCGTAAATATTTCCACTCTCTCTCCATACATGTAGTGCTTCCATAGCTTCAAAGCAAAAATTACCGCTGCAAGCTCCAAGTCATGTGTGGGGTAGTTCTTCTCATAAGTCCGCAATTATCTAGATGCATAGGCAATCACTTTTCCGTGTTGTTGAAGAATGCAGCCCAGTCCTTTTCCGGAAGTATCACTATAAATTGAGAAACCACCGGTACCTGCGGGTAGCGCAAGTATCGGCGCAGTTGTGAGCCTCTTCTTCAGTTCCTTAAAAGCTGACTGGCACGCTTCATACCATATGAACTCTTCATTCTTCCTGGTAAGCTTCGTCATTGGCTCCGCAATCTTGGAGAAATCTTTCACGAACTTTCGGTAGTAGCTGTTTTCCATAAATAAATTCACTTTATTTATTGTGTATCTGGAAAAATTACAACTGTAGGAATCCGATGTAGAAGACGATCGCTTTATCCCTTAGACGATGCGAAGAAGAAAAGCTCTCAAAATTTCAACAGCAGTTTTAGATATCTGTGTATCTGTACAATGAATGAGAAAAGAACTATATTTATAGAGTCAAAAATAACTAAAAAAAAGATAACTGTCTTCACAGCCTCTGCATAGTTGAGAATCACGCAGGATCTAACATACGCAAAGTTGTGAGCAGTTACTGGACGTGGCCTGTAACTGTTGGACACATGGCAATCATGCATGAGTCGTGTGCAAGTTACAGGACACGCAGGCGAGAGATCAGTGGCGTGGCTGCCACGTGCTCCAATTTGATGAAATCCACGCAGGCTCGTTGAGGACGAAATCCACGCAGACTCGGGTCAGAAAGCTTCAAAATCCACGCAAACTTGGGGGCAGGAAGCTTCAGAATCCACGCAGACTTGGGGTTAAGCGCTTCAGAATCCACGCAGACTTGAGGAAGGAACATAGAAGTTCAAAATACACGCAGACTTGAGCAGAAGGCTCAAAATATACGCAAGCTTGAGGCAGAACTGCCAGCTGTCTTGATTCGACGTGCCTCGACTGACACAAAATCTCTGACAGTGATTACTTTGTCAGTCGCATTAAATGACAAGAAGCTCTTTTGGTACGCCAACTTGATGAAGGCTGAGTCTTGTTGAAGAAGATTTCGAAAGTCACGCAATAGTCGGCTGTGATCTCTCGAGTTCTGTGCATACGTGGCATACGAGGAGACATTCTTCGACTGTCGTGCTGTCAGTCACGCAATATTTCTGACAAATGATGAGCTGTCTCTAGCATAATTTTTAAACATTTGTCTGGATCAACTCAGCGTGACTTTGAGACTCAGTTCTGATCAACTCAGCGTGACTTTCATTTTTAAGGCCTACAAAATCCCCTTCAAAGTTTTCGAAAAATGATAAATTATTTTGAAATACTTTGAAATCAAGGTGATAAAATGAACTTAGTCACGCTGAGATGACTTTAAAGAGATATTTACTCCTTAATGCTTTGAAAACATGCAAATGAATTTATTAAATGTCATGATGACTCTTCATTTTTCGAGACTGATTGCATCCAATTTATAATGGAATATGAACCGCCGGTGTGCTTTTTTATATAAACAGGGAGAAAATTCGATTTTAATCTTCATCTCACGTCAACATGACACCGAAGGAGAAAGCTGAAGAAGAAGCACGAAAGTTGGGTTTTTGTGCCCATGGCGACCCTACTCTTGAGGGTAAGGAACCGAAGCCTTTAGTTTTCGAGTTCAAAGATGACCCTACACAATTAGCCAAGAACTTCCTGAGCCATTTTGGTCTGGATGGTTCTTTTTCTTCCAATGGGCGTAGCCTCGCAGAGCAGCGGGAAGCGTTCAACGCTCTGTTACACCGTATGGGGGTCAACAGCGTAGAGGAATTGGGCGCCAAGCTCAGTCGCTCTGTAAAATAGAGCGTATTTTTTTTATGCTTCTGTTTTCTTTTGAAAATGTTGCACTTCTTTTCCTCTTTTGTAAGGCCATCAGTGCTCAAATATTTCTGTGGTACGAATTCACGCTGAGAGCTAACTTTACGCCGAATAGCGTATGCTAATGAAAAGCATTAGGTGGCTTCTTTGACTATTTCAAATGTTATGTTGTCTTCCAAAGCACACGTGACACTCATTCCGTGGTCATGAGCGCTTTTTACTCGGGTCTTTCCCAAAAATAGGCTTGCACGACCCTTTTAAAATAGATAGCTGAGTTTCACGAATACTCATTCCTTCATTCTTTTTCTTCTTCTGAGAATGACCTTTTTGCGAGATTCCATTCTCAACAAGAAATTGATGATAGCAATGCTCTCTGATCTTGATTTTGATGGTGAGTCTAGTATAGTAGCCCACTTTTCACTGTTGAAGATAAGCCTTTTTTTTATTTCTGACTGAACAGAGTGTGCGTGACTGGCCAGTGCATGCCAAATGACATTTCTGTTGATTAATCTCTTTTTCTTTGCTGTTTTCTGCAGAAGCTTGGCTGCAACAATTTTTCAGAACTGGCATTGGTGATTTGGATGCTGTGGGGAGCGTTCTTCTGACATCAACATCAGGGAGCTCATGCGCTTTTGACGCGCAAATCAGACAACTCAGAACTCTTCGTGGGATAGAAGGGTCTTCCTCCGATGGTAGGAAGAGCCTTTATACACGGAGAGTTGGACGGTGGAGTCAGCTCTACCCCGAGAAATCGGGTAGTAGAGTTCCTTTCACGGCAGAACTAGGAATTGTATCCCAATGTTGGATACATTGCTGTCTCCTCTGAAAGGCCGCTCCTAATCCACCAGTTGTATTGGCAGCAGCACGCCTTCGGGCTGCCAAACTCTGTGGTTCTCCTCTCGTCTGAGAGATAAGACCAGAGTTTGATTCTTGCTGCTCTGGTCGCCACTGGAGCTCAGACAGTCAGGAATTGCCACAAACAACGAACCCATCAAAGAAGATCCAAGGAGGAAAATAGATCTCTATTAGGTTATTATTGTGTGTGTAGAATAAAAAATCCAAAATTGTAATAGATTTCCATTATGATTTGTAAGAAAGTCTAAGAAAATGTAATAGACTTTTTATGATGATATGAGAGTGGAAATGATAATTCTTCTATGCTCAATGATTTGTATCTATCTGAATGAATTGTGGATATGATAGAAAATAAAATCTTCTTTTCTGATTTAGAATACCTAATACTATCAGAGGTAATATGGACATGATAATATGTAGGAATTCAAAAGAAAAATAGATTGATTTCTATGCAGAAAATGGAAAATGATAGATGAGTAGGTAGATTCAGCATTTATTCAGAGGTTTATGAAAACGTGATAAATAACGAATCCTCACTTTTAATAAATTGATAGAAGATAATGAATGGACAAACGTCAGGTGATAATGAACAAGTGAACCATCGGATGAATATGACAAATGAACGGGTGAATCGTCAATCATTAATGAACAGACGAACCGTCGGATGAATGTAATAAATGAACGGATGAATCATCAAGCATTTAATGAACGGGCGAACCGTCAGATGAATGTGTCGCTTCATTATTCGAGGAACTTCTGTCTATAAATATAGCAGAAATATAACAAGAACGAACACTTCTACTCTTCAACATAAAAATGTCGTCTGAAGAAGCATTCAAGAAAGCTGAAATCGTCTCGAAGGTTCAGAAGGATTTGGGGGTCCTTTGTAAAAGAATATTGGAATGTCTCCTGGCTTTCTGCTGGGAACTAGAAAGTATGAAGTTTGTAGTGATTCTAGGGATACATCTGTATGGAAAGTCTGTACAACTCCTATAGTTATTGTTCTCAAGTCATCTAATAAATATAAATAACTATGAACATGATTACACACATCAACATACTGCAAAGATGGAGACTTTTCATTAACTTTAAAAGTAGCAGTATTTACATTGGAAGAAGGCTGAGCCTTAGAGATCTTAGCCAAATCAATGACTAAAGGAGGAGAAGAAGAATTAGAAGGAGTTTTGTTTCGATTAAGATCGATAACAAACGGCTCAGAAGAGGTGAGCTCCCTTGAAACTTGAGATGGAAGAGTAGTCCGTCCTCCAACAGGAATAATCAGAGTATCTTGAGTAGACGACTGAGGTAATGGGGAGATCCGTCCGCTCACTGGAATGATGAAAGAACCTTCTCCAGAGGGTTTGGAAGATTGTTGTTGAGAAGTTCGACCTTTAACAGGGATTATTAAAGTCTCACTTTGTGAATCCTCTTTCTCCATAGCTTGTATCACCCTTGTATACTCTTCTTTGTACATCCGGAAATCATTGAAATAAGCTTCAACCCCATGGAAGGGATTTATATCAGCAACTTCTTTTTGTACTCTTCCATTGCTGTCAATGTATTTAAAACACTGATGAAGAGTAGAGGGCACCACATTATTTTCATGAAGAAAGGGCCTCCCCAGAAGAAGATTATAGGATCCTACGATCTCGATCACATAGAAAGTGACTTTAGATCTAAAATCGCCAATCTGAAGTTTCAGATGAATCTTTCCCAGAGGCTCACTTCGGCTCTGATTGAATCCCAGGATAGTAGTAACCGTCTTGGAAAGCTTGTGAAATGGAATTTTTAATTCATCCAACAGGCTCTTCGGCATTATACTTATAGCAGACCCTGGATCAATGAGGATACGATCTATCTTCATTGTATCGATATAACCGGTGTAATAGAGAGGCCGGTCATGTCGATTATCCTCCAGTAGCATGTCGTCTTGTGTAAAGGTGATATTTGGAATAATCTCCAATACACTGTTGCAATGTAAGCAAGTGGCAGGTTCTTCACCTGGCTTCTTTAATTGTGCAAGACAAGAGTCTGCCTGAAGAAGTGCCTCACTTAACGTCTCCCGAGTCTCTTTGGAAAGACGTAGAAGTTCAAAGTGTGACATTCTAGCTGGAGTATTAGCAAGTTGCGCTAAAATGTCGAAATTATAAGGTTTCTGAAGCCCAAGAGGAGGAGACTTCTTGATTGGTTTATCAAACCGAGCCTGTTGTTTGCCTTTCTCAAGAGCTGTGGGCTTGGAAGGAGTAGGCTCAACTGGTGTAGTGGAAGGAACAGGTACAGTGGATGATTCTTCTTCAAGAGGAACATTAGGAGCATCTTTGTCAGCATGAAGGATATCAGGAGTATCCTCAGGATTTTTGGAATAATCTTTTAGATAAGGTTTCCCTGTTCGAGTAGCACCAGCAAGTGCTTCTTCCTTATCTTTTGGCTCTGTATCAGAAGGAGATCCGAGAGAAGTCATGTGACATGACTTAATCTTTCCAGCCTTCTTAGACTTTCGAGATGTAGTCTTTTGAAGAGAAGGAGATTCAAAGTCTGCCACTAGATCAGGATGAATCCACATGATTTCCCCTGTTTCCATAGTGATTGGTACTAATCCTTCAGACTGTGGAGGAGGAATATTCACTATCTCAAGAGTTGCCTTGGGAATAGGAACGATCCCACTTTCAAGGAATTGAGGGGGGAAATCTTCGAATTGTATAGAGACGACATTGGAAGTGACGGTCTTCTCTTTCGGAGTAAGAGAGATAGCTCCAGATTTAATCATTTCTTGGATCTTTCCTTTCAGTACATAACATGTACGAATTGTGTGACCCAACATTCTGTGGTATGGACAGTATTTAGGATGATCCGTCTTACCAGCTTCATCAGGTTTCTTGATTTCAGGTAATTGTATTTTATTACCTTTCAGCAGACATTCAAAGATACCGAGGACATCATCGTCATCAAAAGAATATTCTTCTTTGGGGCGAGGTGTTCTCAGTTGTTGAGTTGTAGAGGCAGGAGGAGTTTGAACGGTCGATGCTTCTTTACTCTGAAGATTAACTTCAAGAGTTTTTTTTCCCTTGCTTTTATTGAATTTAGCATTATTTTGACCTGTTTCTTTAGGAGACATCTGCACTCCTAAACCTTTGAAGGTTTCAGCACTGATTTCTGCGGCTTTGGCACTGACTATGAAGGAAGGCCAATCTTGAAATTGAGTAGAACCTGTCCACATGCTGATTATTGGCAACAGATTTGATTTGCATGTGTCGATGGTGACAGCATCAGGAGTTCCAAGAGGCATCTTCAGAGCTTCTCTTCGAAACCGTTCAATGAATTCCTCTGTAGTTTCATTATTTTTCTGCTTGATTCTTATAAGAGCAGACATAGTCATGTCATTGAGCCCTTCATAGAACCGTTCAAGAAACATTTGTTTGAAACCAGCAAATGAAGTAATTCACCCATCTGGGAGACTTCTATACCATTCATAGGCCGTTCCTTTGAGACATCCGACAAACACCCGAGTAAGGAGGGCGTCACTTGGTTGCAGCTGGTCAGTCATCACTTCAAAGTGATTAATAAATTGACTTGGAGAAGTGGTTCCGTCATAGAATGAGATAGTAGGAGGCTTGTATTTAGGAGGATACGATACTTGCTTCCATTCTATCGGATAAGGTTGCTTGATGCCTAACCTTTGTAAACCATCTTTCTGTTTGAATGCCTCAAATTGAGTTCGAAGATTCCTCAATTCTTCAGTAACAACTCCGGAGGATTGTGGAGTTGTAGCTTGTAGAGAATAGTTGGGAGGAGGAACAGCATTATAAGTACTACCCCCAGCTCCAGAGTGACTAGGAACTGGTTGAACTTGCCCAGGAGTATTGGACTGGACTGCTGGAGGAACATGTACTGGACTTACACCAGTGTCAATTGGTGTAGCTTATGGTACAGTCTATCGATTTTGCAGTTGGGCTGCCATGAGTTCATACATCGACTTCATATTATCAGCCATAGACTTCATTTGCTGTTCCAAAGAAGCAATTCTTTGTTCTTGAGGAGTCATGGAAGAAGAAGGTTCATCAGTATTCCCATCAACCATATATGTTGTGACTGTACGAGGGATTATTGATAAACTTGTGGATATTGTTTGTTCTGAATCACTGCTTTGTGTATCAAAGTCAGTTATAGGAGAACTACCCCCAGTAGGAAGAGGTGGGAAGTTAGATTCCCCAAGAAATTTAGGATCATCTTCAGAAATCAAAGTCCTTTGAGTAGAAGCCAGGACTCTTGATCTGGTGCCTCTATATACTCCATCTGGACTATCATTTCTACCCCCAGTATCCCGAGAGGTCATATTGACAGAAGCATACAGAGGTTCATCTTCATCAGGCATAGGTTCACACTGAATCCGATTGAAGACAGATTGTCGTTTAGTTTGACATCTGCATTCCATTGTGACTCTTGGCTGGAAGTCACATTCATGATCAACATGGTCCTGATCCATTGATTGACATCTGCATTGAATTATGACTCTTGGCTGGAAATCACATTCAGCATGGTCCATTGTCACAGAATTATTCCTTCTCTTCTGTTGAAGATGTTCTCGTAGATCTGTTTGTGAAGATTGAGATACATCAGAGAACATTCTTTGGTTCTTGGGTCTTGATGGCTCTTGGTTATATAGAGAGTGATTAATGTGAGCCACATAATTTTTAGCATACTTTGCATCTGGATCTCTTACTTTTGTTCCCGATTGGTATGGTTTCTTGACACCAGAAGTGCTTCCTAAGCGGATTTGATCAAGTTTTGCTCTTAGATCAGTTGGAGATAACACATTAGTTTTTGAAACTTGGAGTTTTCCTTCCATTGATCTGGATATTTGCAGAAAGGAAAGAGTTGGACCACCCCCTTGATTAGGAGTTGGTAACAGACCCTCTTTTATAGACAAATTATGTGCCCAATTCGAAGAAGTCGTAGAAGAAGACATTAAGAAATGTTTCTTCTTAGACTTATTCAAGTTTTGAGACATAGAATGTCCAGAAGGAAGAGTAGTCAAAAGACCATCTCCTTTTCTTTGACTAACAAAATTGTCAGTCAAAGCTGTTCCTGAAGTAAAAACTACAGGAGCAGAAGAAACAACTAAAGAGTTATTTCCTTTCGAAGGGACTTTGTGTAGAGGAGTTTTAGCAAGACCACCCCCAGTTCTAGTAGAACTTGGTAAAGAAGAAGAGATAGCTAAAGAGCTATTCTTCCTAGAGCATGCTGGTGACGATTTGGCTAAGGAGCTTGTATTGTCAGTGTACAAAGTTTTGCCTAAGGAGCCAAATTTTGGTGAAATACACGCTGGAACAGGTTTGGCTAAGGAGCCATTGCTGTCAGCGTGACTTTTGAATTTAGGAATACACGCTGGAACAGTTTTGACTAAGGAGCCAGTACTGTCAGCGTGACTTTTGGATTTTAGATTGCACGCTGGAACAGATTTGGCTAAGGAGCCATTACTGTCAGCGTGACTTTTGAATTTAGGAATACACGCTGGAACAGTTTTGACTAAGGAGCCAGTACTGTCAGCGTGACTTTTGGATTTTAGATTGCACGCTGGAACAGATTTGGCTAAGGAGCCATTACTGTCAGCGTGACTTTTGAATTTAGGAATATACGCTGGAACAGTTTTGACTAAGGAGCCAGTACTGTCAGTGTGACTTTTGGATTTTAGATTGCACGCTGGAACAGATTTGGCTAAGGAGCCATTACTGTCAGCGTGACTTTTAGATTTTAGATTGCACGCTGGAACAGATTTGGCTAAGGAGCCAGTACTGCCAACGTGACTTTTAGAATTAAGATTGCACGCTGGAACAGGCTTGGCTAAGGAGCCAGTGCTGCCAGCGTGACTTTTGGTTGCTGTTGTCTTTGAACACACAAGAGTGTGTGTGCTTGCAGTAGACTCCTTGCCAGTGTTAGGAGTAGACACTGTGGCAGAAAAGTCACCATTGATTGCCAACTGATTCTTAGGGACGTAGACAGATCGTCCCTTCGAATTGGCAGTAGTGATGGAGGCTGAAGTGGGCTTGCCACACTTAGCCCGCTGCATTTCTTCGTAGGCGAGTTGATCGAATTGGATCGATATTACCTTCTTCGTCGAGCCGACTGACGAAGTGTCGCATTGAGTTGTTGCCATCTCAGAAGAGAAGATGGCTTTCCCCAGCAGAGTCGCCAATTTGTTTTCAATAAATAAATTCACTTTATTTATTGTGTATCTGGGAAAATTATAACTGTAGGAATCCGATCTAGAAGACGATCGCTTTATCCCTTGGACAATGCGAAGAAGAAAAGCTCTCAAAATTTCAACAGCAGTTTTAGATATCTGTGTATCTGTACAATGAATGAGAAAAGAACTCTATTTATAGAGTCAAAAATAACTAAAAAAAGATAATTGTCTTCACAGCCTCTGTATAGTTGAGAATCACGTAGGATCTAACATACGCAAAGTTGTGAGCAGTTACTAGACGTGGCCTGTAACTGTTGGACACATGGCAATCATGCATGAGTCGTGTGCAAGTTACAGGTCACGCAGACGAGAGATCAGTGGCGTGGCTGCCACGTACTCCAATTTGATGAAATCCACGCAGGCTCGTTGAGGACGAAATCCACGCAGACTCGGGTCAGAAAGCTTCAAAATCCACGCAAACTTGGGGGCAGGAAGCTTCAGAATCCATGCAGACTTGGGGCTAAGAGCTTCAGAATCCACGCAGACTTGAGGAAGGAACATAGAAGTTCAAAATACACGCAGACTTGAGCAGAAGGCTCAAAATATACGCAAGCTTGAGGTAGAACTGCCAGCTGTCTTGATTCGACGTGCCTCGACTGACACAAAATCTTTGACAGTGATTACTTTGTCAGTCGCATTAAATAACAAGAAGCTCTTTTGGTACGCCAACTTGATGAAGGCTGAGTCTTGTTGAAAAAGATTTTGAAAGTCATGCAATAGTCGGCTGTGATCTCTCGAGTTCTGTGCATACGTGGCATACGTGGCATACGAGGAGATATTCTTCGACTGTCGTGCTGTCAGTCACGCAATATTTTTGACAAATGATGAGCTGTCTCTAGCGTGATTTTTAAATATTTGTCTGGATCAACTCAGCGTGACTTTGAGACTCAGTTCTGATCAACTCAGCGTGACTTTCATTTTTAAGGCCTACAGTAGCCAGCTAGTCCCAAAAAGCTCCTGATCTCTACAACTGAGCTTGGTGCAGTCCACTTCTCAATAGCAGCTATCTTCTTTGGGCCAACCGAAATTCCTTTTCCTGTGACAACATGGCCCAAAAATTCCACCTTGTCTAAAAAGAATTCACATTTGGATAGCTTACCATAGAGCTTCTCCTTCCTCAAGGTACTCAGCACTTTCCTCAAGTGCTCTTCATGCTCTTCCTCCGTCTTCGAGTAGATCAGTATGTCATCGATGAAGACAACAACAAACTGATCCAGATATTCATGAAAAACCTTGTTCATGAGGTTCATGAATACCGTAGGAGCATTCGTCAGTCCAAACGGCATGACCAAGAATTCAAATTATCCATACTTGGTGTTGAACGCCGTCTTGGGAATATCCTCCTTCCTGACCTTGATTTGATGGTAGCCTGATCTGAGATCTATCTTTGAAAATACCTTGGCTCTGCTCAGTTGATCAAACAGGTCGTCGATCCGAGGCAGGGGGTACTTGTTCATGATGGTGATGTTGTTCAGCGTCCGGTAGTCAATGCACATCCGCACAGTTCCATCCTTCTTGGGCACGAACAAAACTGGTGCTCCCCAGGATGAAGCTCCCTCTCTGATAAATCCTTGCGACTTCAGCTCGTCGATCTGATCCTTCATCTCCTTAGCCTCCTTGGGGTTGACTCTGTAGCATCCCCGAGAAATAGGGGAAGAGCCGGGTACTAGATCGATGGTGAATTCCACACCTCGATCCGGCGACAATCCTGGAAGACTATCTGGAAAGACATCTATAAATTTCGCAATGATAGGGTGAGGAGGCCCGGGTTCTTCGGTAATAGAGGAGTAGGAAATACTCTTCATATTTTCCGGAGCCCGAGAGATTACAAACTCCGGTTCTCCTGGTGGGCTGAAGATTACACAACCTCGGTGACAATCAATCAACGCATGTTGTTCACTTAACCAGTCCATCCCTAGGACTACATCATAGTTGGGCAGGGGCATCACTAGTAAAGGTGTTGAAAACTGATGGCCAGAGATGGTTATGGGACAATTACAAGCCTCAGTGATGGGTATGGGTCCACCTCCGGTCATAACCCTACTAATCACCTTGCTAAGTCTCGAATCTATGTGGTGTGCAGATATAAACTTGGATGATATAAAACTATGTGATGCACCCGAATCAAATAATGCTAGAGCAAGGTGTGAAAACACATAAATGGAACCTGTGATGACATCTGCGGTGGGTTTCTGCTCTGGCTCCTGCTCCTCAGCTGCTAGGGCAAAAGCTCGCCCAGTCTTCTGCTGATGCTGTCCAAACTGTTGTTGCTGAGTAGGCAGGGGAGCTCTCTGCTGGTTGGTTCCGGGCCGGTGGCCTGACATGGGGCAGTCCTTCACTTGGTGGGTGGCAGACCCACAGACTAGGTAGTGTCCTAGCCTCTTCCTGCAGATATTCGACTGGTGGCCCGGCCTCTTGCAACAGTCGCAGACAGGGATCTGCTTCTGGTGTGCCCTGTCATTGGTCCTCGTCTGATGATGATGCTGCTGGTGGTGCGAGGGCCTGTTGTTGTTGTTGTTGGGCCTCTTCTGATTACCCTGGAAGTTGCTGGTTCCAGGGTACTCCCTCTTGGATCGGAAAGGCTGGCTCTTCTCCACATCTTGTGCTCGGATCAGGATTCTCTCATAGGTCTTAGCGCCACCTGCGATCACAGGGGTGCGAATCTCTTCTCGTAAGCCATACCTGAATCGCTCAGCACGATCCTTGGGATCAGCTACCAGGTTCTGGGCAAAGCGGCTTAGTCGGCCGAACTCTGTCGCATACTCGCTGACCGTCATGTTACCCTGCTTCAATTTCTGGAATTGCCTCTCCATTTCCCGTATCTCCGATGTCGAAAAAAACTTCCTGCGGAACAGCTTCTTGAAGGTGTCCCAGTCGAGCTGCTTGTCCTGGAGTCGGGGTTCATTCCGATACCAGATGCTCGCCACATCCTGTAGTTGGAGTCCTACAGCTTCAGCCTTGAGGTCCTCCGGAAGTCGAGCGACGCTCAGGAGACGCTCCATATGGTCTAGCCATTCGTCGACGTAGATGATACCCTCAGTTCCTTTGAAAGGTCGAGGGTCTTGCTTCTTAAAACTTTCTATATCTCCAACCTTCATGAAATAATATGCCTCTAATCAAAGAATGGCCTTTAAAAAAATATAATTAACTCCTGAATCATGCTTACCTTGGCAGGTCGTGGCCCTGATGAAGTGGTTCCTCCTCTCTCGAGGGCAGCCATAGCCACGTTGTGGGCATTCTCCATGCCTTCTCTCATAATCGCGGTCTGCTCGCGATGGGCTTCTGCTTGGGCAGCAGTCTGCTCTCTATGGGCTTCTGCTTGAGCTCTCTGTGCTTCAAGCACTCCTCGTCGCATTCCCACTAGGTCAGTGGGATCCACGGGCACTGGTGGAGTAGCTGGTGCGGGCACTACCGCAGGGGTCTGCGGCTCAGCCCGGGAATGTGCCGGTTCTGCCGCTTGCGCTGTGGAAGCGTAAATGGGTCGGGGAGCTGGTGCAGCATGAGGACGGTCTGTCAGCTGCAAGGGAGGTGTGTCCCGACGTGCTTAAGAAGGGGTGTGATCAGTTGATGACAGCTCATCGTCAGCAGGGCCGGATCTAGTAGTCTTTCCTTTGGCCATGATCTGGAAGGTTTAGGGTACATACATAAGCAAGGTATCCTACCAGTCTATAATCAAACAAAAATATTTATGTATATAATTCGGTCCTATGTTGTGACAAATCAATGTTCTAGTGTTCTAATTGTTTCTAGGTATATTTTCCTAAGTTGTTGTAGACCTGCATGGGCCACCACTGAAAACATGTCACGACCCGATCCCAATAATCTGGGTCTAGTCGGATCATGCCCAGCCTGCACCGTTGTTGAGACGGCGACAGTAAGCTGTTCAGTAGCAGGTAACCACACAACAACACTATAATTTGTCACAACTCAACTTCGGAATTAAACTTTATTAAACTGAAATTTAAATACAAATAAAACTGTTCTGAATGGAAATACAGAATTTTGAAATAAACAAAATGCAGAAAAGGGAAAATTTATCTATCAGCCTCAGTTCCATCGTCCTCCTACGGGGACTCTGGCAGCACAACGGGGTACAACTCAGGGTCGTAATAGCTGTTGTAACACAGCTCAGCATCCTCAACATTTCCTAAAAATATATCTCCAGTCAAGAGGGAGCAAAGTACAATTCATGCTAATTTTTAAACAGTTAAATAAGAAATAGAATCATGCAGTTCTAAACAGTTTTAAAACAGGTTTGTTATAGTATAAAACAGTGATTTGAACAGGTAATGACATATGACCGGCTTGGGTTTGTTACAGGAGGGATAATGAGTTTTGTTACAGTAGTGGTCATAATCATTACGCTATTCCCCAGTCCCCAGTAGTTACAGTACAGTACTCTCGGTGAGAGTTTCGTGTTTGAGTCGTGGTTTAGACATGCAGTAAAACGATTAAGTAAATAACTGTAAACTAACATAAACTATACTTGCCTCAGAAAAATGACTGGAGAGATGGACGACTCCGAGACGGGGAGTTTAGAGTTGTCCTCGAATTCCTACATTCGAGAGATAGACTCAACTTTCAGGTTAACCAACTTAACTATACTAGTTGTAATCTATATTTGTGTCCTAGTCCAATTTTAGTTATTTAATTAACTAAACACAGAAAAACACGGTTATTAGTGCGTTAATTTAATACGAGGGAAAAATGATCATTATATACTTTTGATTCGGGAAATCATCGTCGATGCCAGATTATTAGGAAAACTTGGTAATTTTATATAAATATAAATATAAAACTAATTTTCTTATTTTAGTGAGGAAACACGTGATTTTTAATTATTAATAAACTTGTCAATTCTTAAGTGAGAAAAATATTAATTAATTTTTATACGAAAATACTTTTAAGTCAATTTAATCGTTAAATACTAAAAACACGAAAAACCAGAAAAGATAGGAAATCTAAGCTATTACAGTTACAGACCAGCCAGCTGGGCTTATGCCCATTACAATTTATTTACATAAATTGAAATAAGATAAACTGTCGTTAGTCCTAAACTGAAATAGAAATTAAATAGAATTTAAACAGAAAATAAATAATAAAAATAAGGATAAATAGTAAGTCTCAGATAATGGTCCGATCCTCATTTTTGGCTAATTGCCTCAATGTCCGGGCGGGGCCGGTATCGTTTGCACTTAGCCGGGTCCATTGACCGGTACGGTCGTCACCCAAAATAAATATCAAATAAATTTCAAAAATCATTTTAAATTCATTTTGAAAATAATTTAGGATTTACGAAAAAATCGGGCAGCATCTCCTCTGTTTTTGGTCAACCCAAAAACTGAAAAAATGGCACCGATAATTCCTGCAAGTCCCAAACCAGGGAAAAACCTGCATTTTATATATATAAAAATATCCACAACCAATCCACAGCATAATCGGGACGACCCGAAATGATTTCGGAAGTCCGATTCCAAATCCACAAATCACAGCACATTTCCAGAAATTTTCGAAAAACTAAAACACACCAAAAACCATTCCCGAAATATTTCGGGAATCCAAAATAACTCACAGGACTTTTCTGAAAGTCCCGGAAATTACGACGTCGCTAAAACCGAATTCCCAAAGGGAATCGGGGACCATTTCATCATCGACAATAATAATAAAATAGCGGGACAGGAGGGTTATACCTCGAATTGCTCGGCAAGAGCTCTCAGATGTAAAAATAGAAAGAAAAGACCTCCTGAATCAGCGATGTAATTCCCGAAATAGTGCTGTACAAGCAACGACGTCGAGGAAATACCGAATAGATCCGAAGCTAGGGCACGGTCAGAATCAACAGGAAAGCTCACCAAGGCAGCGAGCTAGGGCAGCGAGCTCGGGAACGCCGACGACAGGGGCTGTCGGCGGGACAACGGCTAGATCGGCCGGGGAGGGCCGACGGGGCACGGTCGGCGGCGCTGTCGGGGAAGCGCGGCCAGGGGCGGTCGGCCAACGCTGGCCGGAGGGAGCGGGGTGGCAGACTCGGCCGCGGGACACGGCGGACGGGGCTTGGCGTCGGGGCGACGCTCCGACGGTCGGCCGGAGGGGCGCGGGGCTGCGGTCGGCCGGAGTGGTCGGGTGGCGCGGCTAGGGCGGCGTGCACGGGTCGGCTGGGTCGGAATGGAGCGGGGTGGCCACGGGCGTAGGGCTCCGGCGTCGGCCGGACTCGGAACGCGGGGGTGAGTGGCGTGGAGTGAGTTTGGGGAGAGGGTTCTCTGGTGTGGGAGAAGAACAGAGAGTTAGAGAGGGTGATGGGGAAAAGAGAGGAGAGAGATGAGTTTTATTCTCTGTGAGTAGAGGAGTGGGTTAGTGGGAGTAGATAAAGGGATGAGTTGGGGTGCTCGTGTGGTGGAGAGCAGTTTGAGAGGAGAGAAAAGAATGGGCTGACTAAGAACGAGTATGTGTGAGTGAATTTGAGGGGTGCTGGTCCTACGGGACCAGCTGAAAACTGAATTATATATTTTTTTATATAAATAATGATTAACCAAGTCAATTCAGATTTTAAAAAGAATGGGATTGGGCTCAGGCCTGGGTCTGGGTTCGGACTCGGGTCTGGGTCTGAATCCAAAAAGCCATGTTATTTATATTTTCGAAATCCTTTTTCACTCAAAATATTTAATAGTAATATTAATAATAATAATTTTTTTTAGAAAATGCTAATAATAATAATATTAAACTCTATTTAATAATTAATCACATGATATGGGTTTCATAATATGATGCCATGTTTACTAGTTTATTGTCTTGCTTGTATATCAGTATTTCCTGACCTGATAGCGTAGTTACACCAGGCTTGTCCACATTATGGTTCATGCTAGAGTTGCCCTTACCTGTGTCATGACTGAGTTGTACCGTGTCGTTACCTGTTTCTTGACTGAGTCGTGTCTGCAAGTATGTGTGATTGAACTGCTATTCCTGTATCATTCCTACAACCTGCGAGTCCACACACGGGACGAGGGTTGTCCGTTTGCACCTGCGAGTCCACACACAAGGCGAGGGTGACTTGTCTTAAAACTGAACTGTGAGTCCACATCGGGGCGAGGGTTGGTATTCCATTGATCTCTTATTTTCCAGCAGTTCATTTATGCATAGTTGATCCCGTATCAGTGTCCATAGTTACCTGTCAGTAGCCACATGTCAGTCTCATGTCTAGTTCTTGTTTATACCATGTTTATATTATTGCATGATTAAACTGTTAGATAGGCATATTTTTATGTATCTTGCTATGTTCCCTGAGGACCTGATGATCTCTTCAGGTAGCTGATTGCATGGAGTTAGTTAGCGGCTCATGATGGTAGTGATTACCCCTGCCAGGATACATGTATTTACATGTGATATTTTTTTATTATCCTCTAGTGCTTTATATTCCATACCATGATATATTATGCTTATTTTATAGACTCATATCATTCTTAGAGTCTAATCGGACAATATACTAATGGGCTGCAGACCATGACCCATAATTGTTCATTCTTGTCTTATATATTCTTGTGAATTGATATACACTGTAGATTACCATATTAGCCATGATACCATGACCTTGACAGCTTATACGTACTCGAGTTGGGCTGGAGTCCGCTCGATACATAGCTGGCGTGCTCACGCGCTCGCGTCCGAAAACCGGGTGCGGGTCGTGACATATGAGGACTATGGAAGAGGCTTGTGAGCAATCTAAAGCCTATAAAAAAATGGAAAAAAAGCTCGATCTTATAATATCTAGGAGCTCTATCAAACCATTTTAAAGAATTGTGAATTGTTAGATATAATTGTTCCAACATTCCATGAACTATTTTATTGAAATTGTTATCCATTGGGATGTTATAAGTGCAAAATTTTCCTCGGTTGGTGGTGGTAGTATTCTCACCATGCTGTGTTGCAGGTGTATATTTGTCTGCCATAGACACAATAAATGGCACTCTGGGTATAGACATGTCATCAATATCAAAATAATACATATAAAATGGCGGATAATGCCTTAAATTATCCATGCCAATTAAACAATCATTATCAAACTCCTTATGGAGTAAAATAAAGTCATATTGATACGTCTTACAGTTTCCATGAATATCTAAAAATTGGACAGGGATCTTAGTTTTGTAATTTACCAAAATATGTCTTCCCATGAAATCATTCAGTTTACATGGTTTTTCTAGTTTAATACATAGATGTTCAGGTATGAACAATTCTTGTAGTAAACTAGCCTTTGCTGCTGTATAATCTCATTTCTGATATGTGCAATTTCCATCCCGATATCATTAACTTCTTTGTAAATATTGTGCATGTCAATGTTCATTGTCACCAAAGTATCGGCAATATAATTATATATCCCATTTTTTTGGTTTATATTAGAGGGTAAATGAACATGTTCATATCCTCTTAGTTCAAACGTATAATGGTGGTTGTCCGAATAAACAATAAGTTCGGCTTTCGTCGTATGTTCTCCCATGTGGAGATGTTGTTCTTGAGTATGTGAGCTATGGAAGAGGGTGAAGTATCAAATCACGATGGGGTCCCATATACAATTTCCCACTATTTGCTCCACTCGTCGAAGTTACTAGGCGGTGGAGGAACACGTCTGGGTGGAGTCCAATCATGAATCCACTTGTCTCTTTGTTCTTCTTGGAATCTTCTCTCATCCTCAGAAGTGAATGACATAGAAGGGGAAGCCACAGCATCTTCATTGTCTTCTGGAATGTCTGGTGAACTAACTGGAGGGATCTGTTGTAGAGGAGGCATGAATAAAAACCTCAATTTTCTTCTCGTTGCCTCGGTCACTGCTGCACTTTCTGAGGCTGTCTCTGCCTCGTCATCAGCATCATTGCTATCATCATCCCAGGGGACTGACTTATACATATCAGCATCCGTACAGTAGGCTTCAAGTCCTCGGAACGGGTCGATATCAGTAAACTCCGTTTTGATGGTTCCAATGCTGGCTACATACTTTATGTACTGATGTAGGGTGAAAGGGACAATCATATACTCATGGATCCATGATCGTCCTAGCAGCATGTTGTAATTTATATCTGCATCAATGATATAACAAGTTACTTCAGTATAGAGGTCACCAATCCGACACTTCAGGCAAATTTTGCCTAGAGGCTCGTTCTTTCCTACGTTGAAGCCGCTGATTGTTGTGTTCGAGGATGTCAACCGATACATCAAAATCCCTAGAGTTTGAAGGAGGCTTCTTGGGATGATGCACAAAGAGGAACTCGGGTCGATGTGGATACGATCGACCTTAATGGCACCGACATACCCTGTATAATACAGGGGATGATTGTGCTGGTTATTCTTTAGCAGCATGTCTTGCTGGATGAAAGTGATACTGGGAATCACTTCAACCATGTTGTGGCAATGTGGGCAAGCTATGGGATTGTCTTTTGGTGGTCAAACCTGAGTGAGGAAGGACTCGACATTCTGTAAGGCTTCACTGAGCGCGTCTCGGGTCTCTTTAGAGAGGCGGAGGAGCTCAAAAAGTGACAATCTAGTCAGAGTGTTGGTATGCTAGAATATCGAAGTTGTAGGGATTAATAGGCCCAATTGCCGGATCTTTTCTGAGAGTTTTGTCGAAGCGAACCTCCTTCTGTTTCTGCTTATCCATAGTAGGAGTCCGAGATGGACCTACCTCTGGTGCGTCAGGTGCTTGAGATGGACCTGCTCCTGATACAACTGGGACAAGGGAAGTAGTCAGTGGAGACTCCTCCTGCTCTAGAGCCTGGCTCTCCTCTTGTCACTGCGCTGAGCGGGTGGTCACCAAAGCATCATCGGTCGAAGCGGAGACCATGCGACATGTTTTTCTTTTCTTTCCTTTGGCAGGAAGGGTCGTAGGTATAATCATATCGGGGACTAAGTCAGGATGAATCCACATGACTTCGCCTTGAGATATGTAGAACAGGATGATCCCTTGAGCGTTGTCCCGTGCTAGTAGAAGGTTGACTACTTCCATTATTGCCTTTGGAATGGTGACGACGCCATCTTGTACCTCTGTTGCTGGAAAACTCCCAAACTGGAGAGTAACCATGTTGGCCGTGACGGTCTTCTCCTCATAATCCAACGATATAATATTGGCATTGATGAGGCGCTGGATTTGCCTTTTCAACACATAACAATTTCTTGTTGAGTGGTGGACGTACTGGTGGTAATGATAGTACTTGGGATGGTCCACCTTTCCTACTTCATCAGGATGCCTGGGTGCCGGGATGGACAGTTTGCCACTCTTCATAAGCATCTCGAAAAGCTCCAGCGTATCCTCGTCATTGAAGGAGTAAGTGTCCTTTGGCCTTTGTGTTTTCGCGGACTTGGGGTTCACGGATGCTGAACCTTTGGAGATGTTGGTGGTCATAGCCTGCTTGTCTTTTTCGTCTTTGGGGTTGCTGCTGGACGAGCGTCTTCCCTTGTCTTTAGGCGCAGGAAAGTGTAGCCCCAGGAGCTGCGCGTCCTGGATTTTCCTCTGTGCCGCATCCACATCTGTAATGAAAGGTGTCCACTCCGTGCAGGGAGCACTGTACCACAATTTGATTACATGTAGCATGTTCTTGCGATATGAGTCCATAAGCATGGGCTCAGGCATGCCGGGCGGTAATTTGAGGGCTGCCTGGCAGAAGCGCTCTATGTATGCACTGACAGGCTCCTTCTCCCACTGGACAATTTTTATGAGGGTCGACATCGTCATGTCCATCCCTCCTTCATAGAATCGGTCCACGAATAGAGTTTTCTGGTCTTCAAATCACGAGATACAATCGTCCGGAAGACTGTAGAACCATTCATAGGCTACCCCCTGCAGTGCTCCTATGAATATGTTGGATAGGAGGACGTTATCCTTTGGCAGGTGCCCAGTTACCGAAGTAAAGTACCTCAAGTATTATTGAGGAGACCCCTTCCCTTCGTATGGTGTAAGCATCTGCAGATTATATTTGGTAGGGTAGACGACGTTGTCCCACTCGGCAGGGCATGGCTGCCGGATAAAAATCATCCGGAGTGCTGCTTGATTCTCTTTGGCATCATGACGAGCATACAGCTTCTTGATGGCCTGATGTATCTCGACCGGCATTGCAGAACCTGTAGCTGATGGAGTAGATGAGGAGGGTCATGTCTGGTGGAAGGCAGACAGCCTGCTGGATCTGTCAATGGTTGGCAGATCAAGCGTGGGTATAGAGGCAGTGGGGGCCATATTGCTCTTAAGGTCAATTATGACCGAGGATAGAGTCTTTATGGTGTCCGTCAGCGTATCTAACTTTGTCTCGAGGGCTTCGATACGTTTGAGAGCTTCGTTGTTGTCTTCCTCGTTGCCATCGGCCATGAACATGGAGCAAGTGTGAGGATGAGTCGAGGGAGCCATGGATCCTTCACTCTCTGGCTCAGACGCCTGAGCCTCACCATCTTGAGAATACACCGTAAGATTGTGATCTTCCTCGGATTCAGCACGGTTGCTACCCCCAGTCTGGTGACTGGCTGCGCCGATGGAGGCATCTGTGTCGTATTGCTCCTCCACAGATTGGAACACAGGATTGTCGTGCATGGTAGGAGGCTGGCTACCCCCAGTATTTGTATGGCACCCAATACAGATCTGCAAGGAGTGCCTTGGAACACACCTGCATCGGGTACCTTAGCTTTGCTTCTCTCCGGCCTCTTCTTCGATTTAGCGACCGACACGGAAGGATTCTGGGAGGGCGTCTTGAAAGCTCTGGAACCCTGTGCCACGTAGCACGTGACAATATGGGGTTCGTCTTCTCTATGGCTCACCGACCCCTTGTTAAGCCTCTAGCGTGGGGTCGACGTGGAGCGAAGTCTTTGGAAGATGGAATGCTGGCTCGATGATGGCGCGACCGTCTACTGGCAGCAACAGTTGATGGTAATCTGGGTGTAAGAGTGCCTTGATTTAGGCATGCCCTACGCAACAGATTCTTCTTTTGCTTGGGAGAGGGTCAGATATTCCTCCATGGCACCCCTTTGTACGTGCAGGGAAGCTACACGCAAGTACGGTGAGAGCGAGTCATACGGGGAAGCCTCATGTCGCTTCTGCGGAAATGCTGCTCGCGTGGCTCCCTCTTCGTAGGACGTATCCCCTGGCTTGGCTCTCAGAGCCATGGATCCTTCTCTCTCAACGTTGGCCTCTGGTCTGCCATAAGTGTCGTGCGCTTATTGCACGAAGCATGAACCACCTGGGATCTCTTCCTACTACCCCCAGCGGGTGAGTAGTATTCAGAGTCCGCCGAACGCTCGCCTGAAGGGAAAGCGATTTTGTCGAAGATAGATCCTCTTACCGGCAATTCTCCTGTCATGAGGGGTTGGACCTGTGTGTGCTTCCTTTTGCGTCGTGCCTTCGTCAGATCAACCATAGAACCACCATCTTCCTCGACATGCTTTTTAGGACGGGAATCGGGCGAGGGGATAAGGATGTAGCAGGTAAAATCTTCTCCGTGGCTTCGACATTGAGGGGGTCTTGAGATGCAGTTCCTGCCATCGTGTTGTCAGCTGCATCTGCCTTAGGCCTTCAGACACATTGAGTCTTCTTCGGTTATACGAACTACTTTGAAGTCTTTGACTTTTTATCAGAGAGGAGATCTTCAAAAGCTTGCTAGTCGAAGCGTACGACCAGCATGTCTTGGAAAGATCCCAGTAAGTTGTCATCAGATTGTGTCACTGCCTTCTCGTTGGAAGAGAAGGTAGTCTCCAGCAGAGTCGCCATTTTGTTTGACATACCAAAAGGTTGAACGAACGTTTTGCTTTATTGAACGTATAAGGTATATGTGTACAAAGAAGGAAGTCATAAATAGGATATTCTAAGTACAGGGAGAAGAGATTTTTGGAAAAGTTTGATGGTGGAGATCGAGCACTGCAGCGGCTCCTTTACTCCGTTTACGATCTGACGACGAATCAACCTTGCTCTGGCTCTCTGGAGCCTTTGATGCAACTCTGGGGTCACCGTTCAATAGGCTGTCTGGAGGAGAAGATCCCTTGGAGGTGGTTGTTCTTCTGTTGGTTGCTTGGTGGATTGTTCCTTCTTAGATGAAGGTTATCCCCATTAGTTGAAGGAGAACTCCTTCTATTTATAGAAAACCAAGAACATATACGATGTGCATTAGGGTTCCTGAGATATAAAATAATATGCCGTCATTATAAGGTTCGGGCTTCTGTGGCACTGACACGTGGCGGACATCAAGGTTACCCTCAATCGAGATCTCTGATGGTTATCAATATAACGAAGGAGGTGACACGTAGTGCATGCCGATTTGCTTGCTCGGATACAGCCGAGTAAATCTTGGGATTTTATCCTATATTTGGAGTCTAATTGATCCTCGTCTAAGATTAAATTAATCTGATATGATATCAATCATGATTTAATCCCAATCTTTTCTACAAGAGGCGGTGTAAACAAACCAATTGGGGTGGACCCATGCTTCCTGTACCTTTGGTGAGGACTAAGTACTGATATTCTTCTGGAGCGACGAGTAGACCGTGTTTCTGGAGACGACGGAGCCTTTGTGCTTTCAGGCGACAAGTGGACTTGGCTTCGAATGACGATGAGACTTCTGTGTATTTAGAGCAATGATGAAGCTATGTTTCAGAGTAATAGAGTCACTGTGATGTAGGTGACGAGTAGGCTTGTACTTAAGGTTGGCAAGGTTACTGTGCTTTTGGAGCGACGGACTGACTTTCATTGGTTGCAGTGGGAGTTCCTAAGTCTCTTGTAGAGAAGTGACTTAAGCTTCTGGATCGGAGCAGATGACTACACCGTGGGAATAGAGATTGTGTGAACATATCACCATCATACGCCTCATGTGGACGCATGTAAGTAGCTGCATCTCTGAACTTTGAAGGCATTGGCTTTGGAGGAAAGGATATAACACCCTTGTGTGTCTGGGGTTGGCGCAGGCAGGTAACTGCACCTCTGGAGTGAAGATACTGTTTCTGAAGTAAAGAAAAGGGCAGGGCCTGCCACCATCTTGCTTCTGAGGTTGGCACAGGCGAGTAGTTACGCATCTGGCTTGAAGGCTTTGGCTTCTGAAGTAAAGAGCGATAAATACCCGCTCTTTAAGGACTTTTCTCTTAACTGCCACCGTAATATGGGGAATTCTAAGGGTTTAAGACTGATATTCATCGCGCTGAGTCTTAGGTTCATCCCATTAATGCAGAAATTCTGACCGTCGGTTATGTGGCGTGCACTCTGGGCCATTCTTGGTCCTATAAAAGGGGAAGTTCTTCTCTGAAGAGTTATTGTCTTCTTCTTGGCATCCTTCACTACCATGCGAGATCCAAACTTAACTTTGAGCGACGGTCGGCCTTGTATAAGTTGGCTGCTGGTTGAGGCTTTTCTCATTCATTGGAGCCATGTTCTTATAAATGAACTCTGTTAGAAGGAGCCATCGCTGCCCTTAAGAAGTACGTAAATGTCCTCCTTAGGGAGTTCAACTCTGGGCGACGTCTAGGGATCTTCGAGGTCCTGACGACCTAGGTCATGGGTGGATAGCTAACCTGAAGAGGCACAGGTTGTGCTATGTCCTTCCCATTTAGGGCTTCACGACCTGCTGCGCTCTTTGAAGGCTTGGGCCAATGACTGCTTCAGGAAGCTGCTTGCTTTGGCCGAGTAGCTGATATTCTTCTGGGAGTCTGCGGCCAAAAAAAGGTCATAATACGCCTCGATGGAGGTCAATCTTCTGGCATGAAGAAGAATGATTACGCTTTTGACGAAGACCGAATTCCTTGTAGACCCTTCTAGGCTCTGTCGAATCTGTACCAGATCCTTTGTAGACGAATAGAATTAGTCCTTTTTGTGTAGTCTCGATGTGTTTGTACTAGACTTTGGTAGACGTGACACATAAGGGACTTCATTCCATATCTTCTATTTTGTCTTTTTAGCACTTGGACTAAGCCTTTGTATCATCTGCTATGTGGCGAAGGGATGTCATCAGCTGATATTTTTTATGCTTCTATGCCAGGTAGCGATACCCAAACCGATACCACAAGGAATCAATCTTTGGGTTGAAATCCGGCAACCATCCAGACACCCGCATAGGGGCTTGAGCAACGGTCCAAACCTCCTTCGTCCGAAGCCGCAAGTAATCCACCTCCTGGGAAGGCCGTATGAGCAAGTGGCGATCATCGATGACGCCCACTGAAATCTAGTCGGAGAAGCCCATCTTACTAAAAATCATGCAAATCACGTCGACCGGCGGCCGCGAGTGAATGAACTTTCCGATCAGGGCAAGGCGAAACAGGGCGGAGAGCGCAGTCACCTCCTCCGCTGAGAAAGAGATGACCGGGGAGCCGTCGGAGTCGGAGAATGGGCGAGGCGCAAGAAACAATGGCGTCGGGGAGGGCACCTCTGTGACCACGTCCGCAAAAGAGTGTACTGGTCGAGGTCAGCCAGGACCGATCCCACGCTCTGCCGAAGCTAGCGGCGATGGGACAGAGGGGCACTTACCGCCGCAGGGCCCATTGGAGGGAGGTCAGCACCCGCAAGACGAGGCGACACTGGGCAGCAGATTGTCAACATCGGTCGCCAAGGGTGCGGAGCACCGCAGAACCTCCGTACGACGGACCTAGGCATATCCAGCAAAAAACTAGCGCCGACGGAAGCAAATCCTCGGCCGGGGCCGACAGGGCGGACATACGGGGAGACCCGTGCGGCATCCCCCAATCCAGCGGCCAGGGGGGTGAACTCTGCCCCGGGAGGCGGAGAAAGGGAGGAAGGGGAAGGGGAAAATATGGGAGGAGGAAGAAGGACGAAGAGGAGGGGAGGGTAGTTCCCCCGCCTCCATGGGCAGCGGAGGAGGGGGGGCTCAGGCGGGGGGGAGGGGGAGAGGAGACATGGAGGAGGGGGGGTGGGAACTAGGGCTGGCTGGGAGAAGTCCATTTGTGTGTGTGTGTGTGTGTGTGTGTGTGTGCATATATATATATATATATATATATATATATATATATATATATATATATATATATATATATATATATATATATATATATATATATGCACACACACACACACAAATATATATATATATATATATATATATATATATATATATATATATATATATATATATATATATATATATATATATATATATATATATATGCACACACACACAGTATATAGAGAGAGGGGGGATCGGGGTGACACGTACAATTTGACATCTAAAAATACACGCAATCTCAGTCATACATCAATAGAAATTAATGGTTCAGATCTATGTAGAATATTGATCTCTATTAAATAGTGGGTTGTATTAATTAGTGGGATGTACAATTAATGTGTTGTGATTGTTGGGAAAGAAAACTATCATGCATAATTATAGTTAGTGGTCACATCAGACACATCTGAACCATTAATTTCTATTGATGTACGGCTGAGGTTGCGTGTATTTTTAGATGTCAAATTGTATGTGCCATCCGATCTTATATATATTATTATTTTTGGAAAAAGCTTCCAATATATATATATATATATATATATATATATATATATATATATATATATATATATATAGAGAGAGAGAGAGAGAGAGAGAGAGAGAGAGGTGTGGTTTTGGACCAAAAACTAAATCGAACCAAGAGATTCGGTTCAGCTACGGTTTTGAAAATACTAAAAAAATTATTTGGTTTCGATTTTGGTTTTCGGTTTCGGTCCAAAGCCGAAAACCGAATAAGGCTTGTGTAATTATATAAATACCCTCAATTCTATGCTTGTGTTGTAATTAAAATGTGTATATTTTGAAAACAACAATTCTATGTATGTGTTGTGAAACTAAATTTTGGTAATTTAACAAATAGTCTAACTTCGGACTCAATTCTATGCCCAACTTTTGGTTGGAATAAAGGAATAGAGGAATTCCTTTTAATTGAGAAACAGAAACAGGAAAATAAATTTTAAAACAATAAAAATAAAAAATCGATCACGGTGGGACTCGAACCCACAATCTCCCGCTCCGGAGGCGAGCGCCTTATCCATTAGGCCACGCGACCATCTTATTAGACTGTAAATCTTGGGAATATTTTGTTACAGCCATATATATTATCAGGACTCAAAAAATATTTTACAGTTATCTATGTTGTAATGACTATAGAATTTTTTACAGTCATATATGTTATTAGGACTGTAGAATTATTTTATAATTATATATGTTTATTTATGACTGTCAAATTTTTTGATAGTCTATTATGTAATGGACAGTCCACTTAGTAAAATAAAAAAAAATAATGAATAATTTTTGTAGTGTCTTTGTAATACTCTAAATAAACTAGAGAATGTAAGTGTCATGGTAGGATATTAATATATCTTCTACTATATAAAGATGCTTCAAACGGTTCAAAAGTGAGCCATCTAAGCCATGTGAATATCATCAACCATTTAAATAAATTTAAAAATAATTAAATAACTACCTAAATACTCCACTAAATAGTCTAACTCAAGTGATTAAAATATGAGATATTTTCTTGGTTACTTGAGTACAAATCCTAGATTTGGTAAATTTTTAATAATAAATTTATTTTAATATTTTTTTATTTACAAGTTTATTACTCAAAAAATTTACTAAGGGGATTGTCCATTACATAATGGACTATCAAAAAATTTGACATCCATAAATGAACATATATAATTAACTAAATATGATAACTAAATATAATTAACATATGTAAAAAAATTCTATAATCATGACAACATATATAACTGTAAAAAGATTATGAATAATTTTTGTAGCGTCTTTGTAATACTCTAAATAAACGGGAGAATGTAAGTGTCATGGTAGGATATTAATATATTTTCTACTATATAAAGATGCTTCAAAACGGCTCAAAAGTGAGCCGTCTAAGTCATGTGAATATCATCAACCATTTAAATCAAGTTAAAAAATAATAACTAAATAACTACCTAAATATTCCACTAATTATTTTAGAAAATAATTAACTAAGTAATTAACTAGCTAATATAATATATTTACAACTAAATAATCTAACTCAAGCGATTAAAATATAAATATTTTTCTTGGTTGCTAGAAGCACAAATCCCAAATTTAATAATTTTTTTTAATAAATTTATTTTAATATTTTTTTCATACTGCAGGTGCACATTACTAGGCATGGCAAAAATGGATAATTTGTGAGGGATGTGGAAAAAAAAAATTCCTTCAAATGTATCGTTCGATCACGGTGGGACTCGAACCCACAATCTCCCGCTCCGGAGGCGAGCGCCTTATCCATTAGGCCACACGACCAATGGGTAAATAGTTTTGTCGTAATTTATTGATTACTTGGACAAAATCTTCAGCATTTCGTGCCTAGAGTTTTGGAAAATTAATTATTAACTTTTTTATATATTTGGATGCCAAAAGAAATACCACCAAAGAAAATAAAAAAAATATAGGGAATATGGTTTCTCGCAACCACCCCAATTCTCTCCTAAATTTAGGACTTGGTTTTCTTTTGGACATAGACGAGCACGCTTGAGACTCGGGTGTTATTATCTAGATCGATAATACATGAGTCTAGTTACCTTACTTTTCAGTAGTTCTATTATAATATTTTTCTTTCAATTTTTTTTTCTTTTTTTTGAAATCACACTCATACACACAATTGGGAGGCTCGAATCTTGCCGGTCCCTCCGGATGTCCGCTCTAATACCACTATGCTAGAGAGCTCGGACTTTCTTTCAATCTATCAGTAGTGGATTCTCTACTAGGCTTATTTCATATTCATGTTGGACTCATTTGTTTCGTAGTTTTACCTCGAGCATTATTTCAAACTTATTATTGTTTCTTGATATTATTCTGTAGATGACATTAGATTACTTTTCTATGTTATATCATTTTGAGTTGTGGAATTGAGTTCACATATTAGAGCAGAATACGTTTTGCGGGTCCATTTGATTGGAATATTCTTCGAAGTTCATATATATTAGCTGGCATAGTCAGGCATAGTCACATACTGGTCCTCCGTATTTTGGAATTGATCAGACATGACAATTTTCGCCATGGTCGAGTAATTGATATCAGAAAAATTTCGGTGTTTCGAAAGAAGCTACTCATGACAGTAAGTGTCAACATGTTAGTCTAGCAACTAGAGAAGACAGATGACGTTGAGCAACCCAGGATGGGGGATAGGTGACAATGGGGAGTAGAAACTTTGTCACTGGATAACACACATAGAGTCCAATTGAGGAACCATGGAGCCAACATCCTCTCATCAGACTGGAGAAAAAAATTGTTGGATATTTGGTCTATGAGAGAAGGTTGGTGTAAATAGACGGTGTACATGTACAGAGCGATAACAATCGTTGTATTCCGATAGGCCTGCTAGGATGCCAATACGTGAAACCTTCACGCATCAACCTGGATGATGTTTAGATGTTTAACCTTTGTGATACTCCTGATTGATTACATCAATCGATCTAGCCATCATTGACACGAAACTATTTCGTTCTATGTAATAACACAAACTACCTAACAACGAATATGATCTACCTACAAGAGAGATGGTTAGATATTCTGATATGATCAGCGAGTCGGGCGCATTTACGACCTCTCACACAAATGATCTAGAGCCAAGAATAAGAAGTAGATTGAAAAAATGTAATTTTTCAAGATAATTTCTAAAGGCACTCCATATTTTACTCCAGTATAACCCAGTATGTTGGGCGCACGAAAACGTTTGCCAACCCACCTGATCAAACCAACCCCCATCTAACGGACACCAAGCATAGATAAAGACAAGTATATGACGATGATTACGTCACCTGGACAAATCTCAACATTTATAACTCAGATGGAATTACAAGATTGACAAAAACTAATGTTAAACCCTTTGTCTTAATAGGTTCAACTCCCTCACCACTCTCAAGAAGAAAAACAGAAGATTACAATTGAGATCACTCATCAACCCATAGTAATCTTCCTAACCAAAGTTGATGACTCCTTGATTAGATCTCCTTCCTCCTTCTGTCTTGGATGGCGAAGTCATAAGAGCAAAGCACGAACTTTCTCTTAGATTTTCTGTGGACGAGCATCCCAAATTTCTACTGTGCTTTGTGCATCCACCCTCACCCCATATATATAGGATGAGAAAATCATATTTTAGGTCATAATATGATTTCATAAATAGGAATAAAATAGGAATCCTAATACCTAAAATGTTTCATCAATATCCTATTTTAGATCATAATAGGATTTCCTAAAATAAGAATCTTATTATATCTAAAATAACACAATATCAATTATAGACATCCAAATCTAATCTAATCAAATATTTAACTAGATTTGGATTCCACAAATATGTTGTTACCAAATCCAGACTGGACTCCATCAATCTCTCCCTCCAGTCAGATGAGAGGATATTGACCTCATGGGTCCTCAACTGGACTCCATGCATGTCGCCTCCCAAAACAGAATACCTGCTCCCCCATGCCACTGATCTCTGATCCCCCGAGTTGCTTTGCATCTTCCTTCGTTTTCAGCTCATCGATCGACCGTCATGTCGACACTAGCTTCCATGCGTAGCACCTCCTACACCATTGGGATCCTTCCGACATCAATGACATGACCAATACCAAAGTCTAATGATCAGCCTCCCTATGAGTCTTAGATAACTGTCCCTGACTTTCGTCTTCTACCGGAATGTGTTACTATTCCGAAGAGATTCTTCACCTTTGGCTGGCCGAACCAAGCGAACGATGTGGTTCTCCCGAGATTCGAACTCCTGAACTTGTCCACCTTCGTGTCTGACACTGAAGCTCTCCCGTAAACATGCGTCCTCGAGCCATCACGTACCATGCACACGATTGATCTGCCTCAGATTGAGTTTGCTGCAAACCTTGATCTCCTCCCTGGCTTCGAACTGCTGAAACCAATATCGCTCCATGAAGCTTTGGCAAGCCCCCTGTCGCCAAAACCAGATCCATAGAGCAATCCCCACCTGGAGACCGACAAGCTGTCATGGAATTGATAGACTGACACTCAATCTTTGACTCATCTCCATTCGTCGCTTTGTCTTGACGAACCAAATCCTCCATAAACCTCAAAACTTCTTGAAGACCCTCCTTAGCAAGTTCCCGAGCAACCCTCAAAGCTTTGACTCACCTCCTGTCGAATACCCCTCGAGCCTCCATTCGGTGTCTGTGGCCTGCATGTACAGCTAAGCGGCTTGAACTTGTACATGCCACAATACAAATCTTTCCGAGCTAGCTGTTGGGAACCTTTCGCAAGCATCCAATCTCTGTCCCATATGCCTTAAAAGAGAATTCTCATGTAAGACCTAAACCAATCCCAATTATCTACACCACATGATCCCACCTCCTAATCGATGTAGAACTAAATTACCAACTCCATTGCCACCTCTTATTTGAGCGCTCAACCAAAAATGAGATACAACTAGAGCTGTCAAAATGGGCTAAGCCCGTTTGGCCGGCCCGTCCCGCCCGCCAAAAAGGTGGGTTCAACCGAGCATTTAGGAGCCCGCCAAACAGGCGGGCTGGCCCACTAGTAGCCCGCCCCGCGGTGGGCTAGCCCGCGGCCAAGTGGGTTGGCCCGTCATCTATTTTTTTATAAATTTTTTAATTTTTTTATTTAGCACATATATGATATATGTATTATAAATGATAAAAATTATCATTTAATGCAAGTAATAACGTATAAAATATTAAATTTGGTCATTTATTTACATGAATGAAGTTGTTTTAAAGAAATATCTACTATTATAATGTTTCTTGTATTTTACTTGTAATTTGATGCATATGAGAGTGAGTAAAAAATATTATATATATGATTTTTTTTTTCTTTTAAGAAACTAAACAATAATTAAAAAAATTAAAAAAATTAAGAGGGCCGGCCCGCCTAGCCCGCGGCCCGCCGGTGGGTTGGGCTGGGTTGGAATTTTTTCAGCCCGCCAAAATGGTGGGTCGGCCCGCCCCGCCCCGCCAATTATAGGGGTGAGCGTCGGTATAATCGGTCGGTATTTGGTCTATTTTTTTGGTATTTTTTAAAATCGGAATTTGAAAAATCAATACCAATATCGTACCATTTAGAATCGATTTTTTCGGTTTCGATTAAATCGGTAATCGGTCGGTTTTTGTTCGGTATCGATATTTTACCAATTAATATTTGATCAATTAACACACTTAATATTGTAGAACCTCTTAACCTATAATATATATATGTTACTTTTTTGAAAGCATTAATTTTAAAGCCAAGCCTCTACCAACCAAACAATTAATCAAAATTATTAGAACAATATGTAGCAAGTCGCAAACACCTAAAAATGAGCTTAAAATATCAAATGTGGTCACTAAGTTTAATCTTTAGTATAACTTTAAGTAACCAAAATTTACTTCAAAATTCTATAAGAACACAAAAACATAAGCTCAAAAGATCAAAAACTCAATTCTTAGCATTCTTAACATAAATTCAAGTCCACTAAAATCCATTCCAAGTTCTAGAAAACCAACCAAAACAAAGATAAAAATGAAAATGAGTAGTGTAAAATTAATCATGAACAACATTAAAAAATGTGTGTGCGTGTGTGTGTGTGTATACATACATGTGTGTGTGTGTGTGTGTGTGTGTGTGTGTGTGTGTGAGAATTGGTTCGGTTCGGTATTTTCGGTATGGTATTACACTCAAACCGTTACCATTACCATTATACCATAATTTAGTCGGTTCGGCAATTCGGTATCGGTACATAATTTCGGTTCGATTTTTCGGAATATTTTTAATCGGTATTCGGTCGATTTTTCGGTATCGGTCGGTATTTGCTCACCCCTACTGCAAAATGGTGGGTTATGGTGGATTACGGGCTGGCCCGCCCCGCCGGCCCGTCTTGACAGCTCTAGATACAACCCAATAGTTACCAGCATCCAAACAGCCCCAACTGAAAGTGAATATGCAAGAGAATCCTTTGTACCCAAAATTCACATTTCTACAAATCCATCAAACTTACAACTGGCAATTAAACATGGTTGGCTAGCTACTCTACTTGGTAGTACTCAACCAATTTGAAAAAAAAAATATATATTACTTCTAAATTTTTCCTTGTTCTGAACAACTAGAAGTAAGAAATCCTAAAAATTTCTTGTTCTCAACAACTAGAGATAAGAAGTCCTCCAATAGCAGAAAATTGTTGGAGTGGGTGGGGTTCCCAACCTATGTGGAGAAGGCCCCGGAGTGTGACGAGCGCCGTTCGTGTGTCGAAGAAGCTCGGGAAGTAGGCGACGCGGAGTCGCTGCTGCTGATTACTGCCCAAAGGGAGGTTCTGGAACAGGGGATCCGAGTTCGGGCCGAACTCGGTCCCATGGCGAGTTCGGGCCGAACTCGGTCTGGCCACTCCAGCATTGTGGCGTGAGGTTCTGGATGCTCGACACAGAGTTCTGGCCGAACTCTGTGTCGTCGGGGGCTGAAGCAAATTTCTGGATGAGTTTTCATCATTGGATCTAATCCAACGGTCCAGGTTTGTTGCGGGATTAGGGAGATAAATTGAGTTTTCTCAACCCTAATTTATTAACGCAAGTAAACACAACTTTTTGAGAGAGGAAGGAGGCAAGAGTGCCATTACAACTTCGGAGAAGAAGACGGAGGATTGAAGGTCGTTTTCGAAGGAGATCGTGTTTCGGGTAATCTCTACTCGTCGTTCTCGCTCTTCGTAGCCTTGTAATCATTGTTCTTACTTCTGAGTGTTGTGGGGATCCGATTTGGATCGGGAGGAGTTTGTAGAGGGTGTAATTCTTCTATTCCATTAGTGGAGGCTTCTCAGGGTTGGACTCCGATCGTCCCGTGGTTTTTTCCCGCAAGGGTTTCCACGTCAAAAATTCTCTGTGTCTGCGTGGATTGTTTTTGTGTGCTTGTTTTTGGGTTCGTGCGTTGTATTGCTCGGTCCTCTCGCAGGTACTCTCCGGTTTGGGGAAAGGTTTCCGCGTTTCTTTTCCAACAGAGTGGTATCAGAGCTTTGGGTTCAAAGGGTGTCAGGAGTTGACAGAGGAACCAGAGAGGAGAGATGGACGCGAAGCCGGTGCGCATGGTAAACCTTAATGGCACAAACTATCATTATTGGCGGAGCAAGATGAAAGATTTGCTATTTGTCAAGAAGCTGCATCTACCCGTATTTGCATCCGAGAGACCCAGTGATAAATTCGAGGAGGACTGGACATTCGAGCACATACAGGTGTGTGGGTACATAAGGCAGTTTGTTGATGAGAACGTGTACAATCACGTTGCCAATATTGAGCACGCGAAGACGTTGTGGGATAAGCTGGAATCCTTGTATGCGAAGAAGACCGGGGTAAACAAGTTGTTCCTGATCCGAACGATGATGGGTCTGCGGTACAAGGATGGGGCGTCTATTTCGGATCACTTGAGTGAGTTCCAGGGTGTGGTTGACCAGCTATCTTCTATGGGAGTCAAGTTCGACGACGAAGTTCAGGGACTATGGCTGCTGTGTACATTGCCAGACTCGTGGGAGACCGTACGAGTATCTTTGATCGCTTCTGCTCCAGAGGGCGTGGTCAGTCTGGAGTTTGCCAAGAGCGGGGTGTTGAATGAAGAGATGCGGAGATGTTCTCAGGGCACTTCATCCACATCCCACCACTCAGAGGCACTTGTTTCAGAGAGCCGCGGAAGGGACAAAAGCAGGGGTCCAGGTGGTGGCAGAGACAAGAGCAGGGGAAAGTCCAAGGGTCGTTACGAGGACTCAGAGTGTTACCTTTGCGGTAAGAAGGGCCATATCAAGCGGAATTGTTTCGCTTGGAAGAGAGAGAAGAAGGGCGACAAGGGGGAGCAAGAAGAGAACACTACAGCGGCGGCCTCGGTGCATGGAGGCAATGTGATCGTCGTAGGTGATGAGGTCATTACTAACCTCGCCTGCGATGACAATTCTTGGATGGTGGACTCAGGGGCTTCAGCACATGTATCTCACAATAGGGCATTGTTTGCCACTTACACGACAGGCGACTGTGGCGTGTTGAAGATGGGCAATGGAGATGTGTCGAAGGCGGTTGCCGTTGGAGATGTGCATTTGAGAACGAAGACGGGTGCGGTTCTTGTTCTCAAGGATGTTCGTCATGTCCCTGATATCCGTTTCAACCTGGTGTCGGTTGGAAGGTTGGATGACGAGGGATTCTTCAGTCTCTTCGGGAACAGTCAGTGGAAGCTTTCCAGAGGTTCGATGGTGATTGCCAGAGGAAGCAAGAAGTCCGGTCTCTACTATATGGAGGGGAGCGCAGAGGGGGCACAGGAGGTGAACGCAGTCAGTGATGCGTCTACCGAGTTGTGGCACAGGCGGCTCGGCCATATCAGCGAGAAGGGGATGAGCTACTTGGTGAACAGGAAAGTGATTCCTGGGCTCAAGTCTACAAAGTTGGAGAAGTGCACGCACTGTTTAGCTGGAAAGCAAAATAGGGTGTCTTTCCAAAGTCACCCAAGTTCGAGGAAGCCGGCGTTGCTCGAGTTGATTCACTCGGATGTCTGCGGTCCTATGAAGGTAAAATCTCTTGGTGGTGCTTCTTACTTTGTGACTTTTATTGATGACTGTTCCAGGAAGGTTTGGGTCTATGCCTTAAAGACCAAGGATCAGGTGCTGCCTACTTTCAAGGAGTTTCAGGCCTCTGTTGAAAGGGAGACGGACAAGAAGTTGTTATGTGTTCGGTCCGACAATGGCGGCGAATACATCGGTCCCTTTGATGCATATTGCAGAGAGCAAGGGATACGACACCAGAAGACTCCGCCAAAGATACCTCAGCTCAATGGTGTAGCGGAGCGCATGAACAGGACACTGATGGAGAGGGTACGGTGTTTGCTGTCAGAAGCAAACTTGCCGGGCAGTTATTGGGGTGAGGCTCTTCTCACAGCTGCTTATATTATTAATTTGTCTCCTAGTGCTCCTTTGCAGGGTGATGTGCCTGACAAAGTATGGTACGGCAAAGAGCCGTCATACAATCACCTGCGGGCGTTTGGTTGTAAAGCCTTCGTGCATGTACCGAAGGACGAGAGGACCAAACTTGAGCCGAAGACGAGGCGATGCGTCTTTGTCGGCTATGGTCGGGATGAGTTTGGCTATAGACTCTACGACCCAGTGGAAGGAAAGCTCTACAGAAGCAGGGACGTGGTGTTCGTCGAGGATCAGACCATGACCAACACTCAGGATTCCGAGACGCCTTCTGAGGCTGAGGAATTGCCTGAGTTAGAGTCATTTCGCTTCGAGCAGTTTCCAGAGGACATCGCAGAGGATCCAGTTATGGGGGAGCCGGTACATGGAGTTGCTCCCAACCTTGATCATCAGCCTGCTGATGGTGGTCAGGGTGTCCCTCAGGAGGATGAGCATGCCGGAGAGGTAGTTCCTGAAGGGGCGGAGGCTGTCGGTATACAGCCAGCACCAGTGGCTCCACTGAGAAGGAGTGACAGGGATCGTCGACCATCTACGAGATACTCACCGGATGAGTATGTGCTATTGACTGACGGGGGGGAGCCCGAAAGTTTCGCAGAGGCTATGGAAGACGAACACAGGCAGGAGTGGATGGTGGCTATGCAGGAGGAGATGAGTTCCTTGCACACCAATTCCACTTATGATCTGGTGCGGTTGCCAAAGGGCAAGAAGGCTTTGAAGAATCGATGGGTGTTCAGAATGAAGCAGACGGATGATGCTACTCGCCCTCGATACAAAGCGAGGCTGGTAGTCAAAGGCTACGGTCAGCGGAAAGGCGTGGATTATGATGAGATCTTTTCGCCTGTCGTCAAGCATTCGTCTATTCGGGTGGTGCTAGCATTAGCAGCCAGTTTCGACTTGGAGGTCAAGCAGATGGACGTGAAGACGGCATTCCTCCACGGTGATCTTGAGGAGGAGTTGTACATGGAGCAGCCAGAGGGATTCTGTGAGAAGGGCAAGTCACATTTGGTCTGCCGGTTGAGGAAGAGCTTGTATGGTCTGAAGCAGGCTCCGAGGCAGTGGTACAGGAAGTTCGAGTCGTTTATGGGGGAGTATGGTTATGCACGGACGACGTCGGATCATTGTGCATTTGTGAGGTATTTTGCCGATGATGATTTCATCATTTTGTTGCTCTATGTTGATGATATGCTATTAGTGGGTCGGAATGCCACTAGGATAGCGGAGTTGAAGTGCCAACTGGGCGCGGCCTTCTCTATGAAGGATTTGGGCGCAGCAAAGACTATTCTTGGGATGGAGATCAGCCGAGAGAGAGAGTCCAAGCTGCTACACTTGTCCCAAAAGAAGTACATTCACCGGGTACTTCAACGTTTCGGGATGGACGGGTCGAAGAAAGTGAGTTCCCCCCTCGCGGCTCACTTTAAGCTCACTGAGGAACAGTGTCCATCTACCGAGGACGAAAAGGAAGATATGGAGCGGGTTCCATATGCTTCAGCTGTGGGGAGCCTTATGTATGCTATGGTGTGTACGAGGCCAGATATTGCTCATGCAGTTGGTACGGTTAGCAGGTATCTTTCAAATCCTGGAAAGGTACATTGGAGTGCGGTCAAGTGGATTCTACGATACCTTCAGGGCACTGCCGGTTGGAGACTTTCCTTTGGTGGTGACGAGCCGAAGCTGGTTGGGTATACTGACACTGATATGGCTGGAGATGTAGACACGAGACGATCGACTTCGGGCTACGTGATGATGTTTGCGGGAGGAGCGGTGTCGTGGCAGTCGCGGTTGCAGAAGTGTGTTGCCTTGTCGACGACAGAGGCAGAGTACATTGCGGCGACGGAGGCTTGCAAGGAGCTGTTGTGGATGAAGAAGCTGTTGCAGGAAATGGGACTGAAGCAGGAGCAGTATATTTTGCTTTGCGACAGTCAGAGTGCTATCCACCTTATGAAGAATCAGACATTTCATAGCCGGTCCAAGCACATCGAGACCCGGTATCATTGGATACGGGATGTGGTTGAGAAGAAGGACGCGGAGCTTGAGAAGGTTCATACAGATGACAACGGAGCTGATATGTTCACGAAGATTCTACCAAGGGGAAAGTTTGAGTACTGCAGACAGGTCGTCGGGATGACGACATCCTCCCCATAGTTGTGAAGGGGGAGATTTGTTGGAGTGGGTGGGGTTCCCAACCTATGTGGAGAAGGCCCCGGAGTGTGACGAGCGCCGTTCGTGTGTCGAAGAAGCTCGGAAAGTAGGCGACGCGGAGTCGCTGCTGCTGATTACTGCCCAGAGGGAGGTTCTGGAACAGGGGATCCGAGTTCGGGCCGAACTCGGTCCCATGTCGAGTTCGGGCCGAACTCGGTCTGGCCACTCCAGCATTGTGGCGTGAGGTTCTGGATGCTCGACACAGAGTTCTGGCCGAACTCTGTGTCGTCGGGGGCTGAAGCGGATTTCTGGATGAGTTTTCATCATTGGATCTAATCCAACGGTCCAGGTTTGTTGCGGGATTAGGGAGATAAATTGAGTTTTCTCAACCCTAATTTATTAACGCAAGTAAACACAACTTTTTGAGAGAGGAAGGAGGCAAGAGTGCCATTACAACTTCGGAGAAGAAGACGGAGGATTGAAGGTCGTTTTCGAAGGAGATCGTGTTTCGGGTAATCTCTACTCGTCGTTCTCGCTCTTCGTAGCCTTGTAATCATTGTTCTTACTTCTGAGTGTTGTGGGGATCCGATTTGGATCGGGAGGAGTTTGTAGAGGGTGTAATTATTCTATTCCATTAGTGGAGGCTTCTCAGGGTTGGACTCCGATCGTCCCGTGGTTTTTTCCCGCAAGGGTTTCCACGTCAAAAATTCTCTGTGTCTGCGTGGATTGTTTTTGTGTGCTTGTTTTTGTGTTCGTGCGTTGTATTGCTCGGTCCTCTCGCAGGTACTCTCCGGTTTGGGGAAAGGTTTCCGCGTTTCTTTCCCAACAAAAATATCCCCAAAATCCTACTGTAAAACCTGTCAGTCCACCAAGATAGAACCACAGTACTGTTTCCGGCTTCTCTGTGGAGTCTGGCAATCTTGTGGCTCGATGCAACTCCTCACCTTTACACAACTTCGGTAACGGACCACCGCAGAGGTCGTCGTTGGCAACGTAGATGGACGGATCGAGGAGGGTCTGAAGCTGATCCCCAGTTGGTACCTCACCCGATAACTTGTTATACGAGAGGTTCAGGTAACTGACATAAGCCAGCAAGGAAATGCTCGACGGGATCTCGCCGGAAAGCCGGTTCCGGGAGAGATCAAGAGACTCGAGCTGCCGGAGGTTACCTATACCCTCAGGTATCCTTCCTGTCAGCTGGTTATATCTCAAGTCGATCGTCGAGACGTTACGAAACGTAACGGACTCAGGGATGCTGCCGCGCATTCGGTTGTGCGAGAGATTTAGGTACTCAACTCGGGAAGATAATCCCCAGAACCATTCAGGCACCGCATCTGATATGCTTCCATTCGACAAGTTAACTGTCGACAACGTCCTCTGGTTCTCGAGCCACTTCGGAAATCTAGGCCCTGCAACGTTGGAGTCGACATCGATAGTTATGAGCTGGAATGGTGGTAACCAGTCGGAGCTGATGTTGATAACCAGGGAATTCGACGAAAGTAGCAGAGCTCGTAACCTTGTCATACCGGTAAAGTGACTTTCCGATACGACACCGCCGAATGAATTGAAGCTCAGATCCAACGTGACAAGTTCCGAAAACTGCCCAAAGAGTTCAGGAAGAGGCCCTTCGAGTCTGTTATTGGGAAGGAGTAGGTATTCCAGTGAGGGCAATCTTCCGATACAATGTGTCCAGCCTTCTGCCAACTCCGAAACGTTTCCACCAAAACCATTACTCGAAAGATCTAAGGTGCGCAGATTGCAAAGATTACCGATGAACGGTATGCTGCCGTTGAACCTGTTGTCGCGGAGCTTCAGCACCCGGAGGGAGGTCATGTTTCGGAAGCCGGATATCGGCCCGTGAAACCGGTTGAGACTCAAGTCGACGTCAACGAGACCGGTGAGATCGAAGAACCAATTCGGGATGCCGCGCCAGCTGCAGCAACTTCTGCCGCGCCAGGAGGAGAGAGAGCCGCTTGGGTCGACCAGTCGGCGTTTGAGGTCAAGGAGGGCTAGCCTCTCGCTCTCTCGGCAGCCACTGGAGGAATCTTCTTGGTTGCCCATGCCGAGCTTGCTGGATGTAGTGAGCAGTAGGAACAGAGTAAACGTAGCAATGGACTGATCAATGGTTGCAACCTCCATTAAGCGGAGGTGGGCATATGCATGCAGCATCTTTATATGAACGTTGCCATAGTTTCACAAGACAGCTTAATTTAAACGAACGCAATGTTTTTTTTATTACCAAGCCGGCTGCCAGCTATAGCTGCCTGCATCTTCCTTAGTATTCTTTTCTTGCTTCCACCCCCCCCCCCCCCCCCCCCCCCCCCCCCCCCCCCCTTCTCAAAAGTACATAGTTATAGTCACATTAAAATTATTCAAGAGTACATAGTTATAATCACATTAAAATTAAGAAAGGGGCCGGTATAAACAAAACATCTATAGCAAGTTAAGGTGTTTGAAGAAGGTAATTTTTAAAGGCACTCTACAGTTTACTCAGGACAGTTTATTAGAACTGTCAACAAAGTTGACAGTCCTAATATTAAGGAGGACTGCCAACAAGTTGGCAATCCTAGAACTGGACTGTTCTGGAGTAAAATGTGGAGTGCGAAATTACCTTGAAGAATTACATTTGTTTCTACTTCTTGTTCTTGGCTCTGGACCATTCGTGTGAATTAACGTCAGAGGTCGTAAATGTGTGCAACTCGCTGATCATATCGGAATATCTAACCATCTCTCTTGTAGGTAGATCATATTCGTTGTTCGGTAGCTAGGTTGCCTTATTACAGAGAACGAAATAGTTTCGTGTCAGTGATGGCTAGATTTGATTGATGTAATCAATCCAGGAGTATCACAAAAGCTAAACATCATCGAGGTAGATGCGTGAAGGTTTCACGTGTTGGCACTTACTGTCATGAGTAGCATCTTTTGAAACACCGGGATTTTTCTGATATCACTCGACCATGACCGAATTGTCATGTCTTAATACCAAAATACGTAAGACCAGTACATGACTATACCAGCTAATATATATGAACTTCGAAGAATATTCCAATCAAATGGACCCGCAAAACGTATTCTGCTGTATTATGTGAACTCAACTCCACAACTCATAATGATAAATCATAGAAAAGTAATCTAATGTCATCTACAGAATAATATCAAGAAACAATAATAAGCCTGAAATAATGCTCGAGGTAAAACTACGAAAAAAAATGAGTCCAACATGAATATGAAATAAGTCTGGTGGAGACAAATCCACTACTGATAGACTAAAAAAAAATTACTATAATAGAACTACTGAAAAGTGAGGTAACTAGACTCATGTATTATCGATCTAGATAATAACACCCGAGTCCCAAGCGTGAAGTCCTACCCAACTCACAGATACACTGATGGGTCGGCCTCCAGCAAGTCCGATCAAGTCCTTATACATCATGATAAACCTGCTCGTCTATGTCTAGAAGAAAATCAAGTCCTAAATTTGGGAGAGAATTGGGGTGGTTGCGAGAAACCATATTCCCCCTATTTTTTATTTTCTTTGGAAAATATTTTTCTTTCGTGCTATTTTTTTGGCATCCAAATACATAAAAAAAAAAAGTTAATATATATATTTTTTTTTTCAAGAGACTATTTCTGCGAAGGAAAAATAGCACTTCGTGCCCTTGGATTGCTGAAGATTTCATCCATAAAGCCATAATTCAATGCGACACAAACTACGTACAAATTGGTCGCGTGGCCTAATGGATAAGGCGCTCGCCTCCGGAGCGGGAGATTGTGGGTTCGAGTCCCACCGTGATCGATTTCTTTATTTTTTTAAAATTTATTTTCCCTTCTAGTTTCTGTTTCTCAATTAAAAGGAATTTCTCTATCCCTCTATTCCAACCAAAAGTTGGCATAGGCTACCTAAAGTTTTGGAAATGCTTAAGGGAAGAATTTTTTTATTTTTTTTTTATTTTTAACCCTAGTGTTCTAATGCACATTTTATTCGTTTGGAAATAAATAGGATTTGTATTGTAGGAAGTACTACATGGCTACTTCCTTTGTTTGGCCACCAAAAATTGAAGTACTTTTCATTAGTTACGATCACCAAATTGTTATGTGGTATGTATGCTTAACATCAAATTGTTCATATCAACTCGAAAAGATAATAAATATGAAATGGATGAACTTATCCAAGCAATAGGGAAATAATAACTAACAGTAGAGTATAACTAATAAGAGTAGCGTAGGTGCCCTGGATTTTATTTAAAAAAATTTTAATTCCTGTTCTGTTTGATCTACTTGCTAGTGGAAGATTAATATAATGAGTACCAAAATTTCCAAGGTGAGTGGTTGTTAAATTACTTATGATATTTTTTTTTTGTTTGGTTAAGTAATGAATGTTGGTCATCCAAGGAGGACCTCAGCTGTTAGAAATCAATATTAACATTTGGGAAAAACTGCTTAAGAGAAATTATTAGGTGCTCCCGGCTCACCACTGGACGTGCTGAGTGGTGAGCCCGGTCCAATAAACAATTGACACTTGGAATAACCAATTAATTCCATATTTTTCACATCATAACCAGATATGAAAAGATAACGAAAAATGCTAACAAAATCAATAATATTAATATTAACATTAACATTAATATTAAGATTAACATTAATATTAACAGTACAATTAATATTAACAATAATATTAACATTAATATTAAAGATAAAAAAAAATACTAACAAAATCAATAATATTAATATTATCATTAAAATTAAGATTAACATTAACATTAATATTAACAGTAAAATTAATATTAACAATAATATTAATATTAATATTATCATTAAAATTAATATTAATGTTAATCTTAGTATTAATGTTAATATTAATGTTAACATTGATATTAAAATTAACATTAATATTAATATTAATATTAATATTAACATTAATATTAATATTAACATTAACATTAATATTAATATCAAAACTAATATTAATATTAAGCTAACTTATGAATTGTCCGGTTATGATGTGGAAAATATGAAATTAATTGATTATTCCAAGTGTCAATTGTTTATTGGACCGGGCTCACCACTCAGCACGTCCAGTGGTGAGCCAGGAGCATCTAATAATTTCTCCCCTGGAGAGTGTTGCTTAAGCAGGGGCATTTGTCAAAACGACAAGAACTGAAATATACAATATATGCATACACGTACCTATCAATCATCGTCCCAATTCTAGAGTTATGGTGCAGCTGTGTTAGTACAATATTCTTGAACCGGTTCCACTTCTTTCAGCTTGTAATTAATTTAAGCTGGTACTCTATCGAGATGTTTATGTGATAGCTTTTGTTTCTGAGATTATTATGTGACAACTTTTCTATACTACTGGTAAGAGAGAAGTTGATATTTGAGGGGATTTAGTCTTGATAGTTGTAGAACAGGTTAGGGGACACAGGACATCATCTCAGCAATAGTTGCTCATAATATGAAGAAGAAGATATTTGAGTATGCATATTTGATTAAGGGAATTGTAATTGTCAAGGAAATTTTTATAATATCCACGGACTTTCAGAATAGGTTACCAAAATTATCCTTAATTTATGAGTGAAGCTATAAATTTTATTTTTAAAAACTATAGTAAATTGAGAGTAGTTTTTAATCTTTGAAAACTCTCTTGAAAATTCGGGAACATTGTGAAAGTCTTCTTGGCAATTGCAATTCCTTTGATCAAATCATCTTACTTCTGATACCTTGGTGTGTATTAAGGTTGTCTTTTGGAGTAATTCCTAGGATATCGAAAAGTTGATCATAACACGAAGGCCTCAAGATTCTCCTCCCTCTTCTTGTTCACAATTTGAATTCTATGTATGAACTTACAATAATTTAGGGTCTGCTTGGTAACGGTGTTTTCACCGATTTTGGGGTGTTTTTGAACCGGTCGTTTATGAAAATCTCTGCTTGTTAATTTTTTTGAGGCACCGGTTTTGGTTGGCTCAAAAACCTCCCAAAATCGGTGTAATGTATTTTTGGGTGGCTTTATAAACACCCCAAATCGGTGGATTTTGAACGGCTCTATTTTTTAATTCCATTTATATCCTCACAAAAATATATATAATTATAACTACTGATACCCTTACCTATTTAATTTATTCGTGTAAAAAAATTTCAGAACCGCTCGTTAGTAAATTACCAAGTATGGATTGGATTGGTTTAAAAGCCGCTACTTAAAAACTATCCAACGGACTTTGCAACGGCAAATAGGCAAAGGTCGGTGGATGGAACAAAGTGTTTGAGTATGAACGGATTTCATCGGTGTGTTCGTTCTCCCGATGTTTTGGGCACACATTAAGGCTGAGTATTCGGTTTAATTGATTTCAAGCGAACCGAAATATTCAAAATTGAATAAGCTAAAATTCTAAAATTCAAACCGAAACCGAATCAATTCGGTTTATTCGGCTTTTTCGGTTTGACTATTTTTATTGTTTGATGGATCGAACCCAAAGTTGAAATCATAGTTAAATTATATTAAAATAATAATTTTTATACACACATTTGTTGAATTTTAATGTGCGCACAAGCTCTAGTTTCTTTTCTCCCCCAGATTGTATTGCCCAGTTGTTGGCTGAAGACTGCTCTTCTTTTTTTTACTTCTGATTCCATTTCTTAATCAATAAAATCTTCTATTCGAAAAAAAAAGTTGAACACAAAGTTGGACTAGTTGTTAAATTATCAAAGTTGGACCTTAAAGTACATACATTATATACATTTTTAATCACAAAATATACATATAATTGAGAGTATTTATATAATTGTATAAGAGGAACCTGCAAGGTATGAGCACAAGATTGAGTTGGGAGGGGGATTTCATCCACCAACTGCCCATATCAACCAAGTGGAGCTCCATTCGAAGGTTGGTGTTCAACATTTAGCCAAAGAGGTTGCAGGGCGGCCTTGGTCCAGGAAAGACTGGATGACGGCCCAAGGCCCAAAAACTACAGGGGTATCAACATGGAGTTATCTACTGAATTAAGTGTATGTTTCTGGATCCACCTCTGCCCTGCCCCCGGTGGTAAAAGGAATTAATTAAAACGATACCTACTGAATTAAGTGGTCAGGGTTGGGAATAGGATTAGGAGATATGGTTGAGTTGAGTTATTGTGAGTGAGAGACGGGATGTGTTGGATGGTGATCCATATTTTGTAACCTATTTTTTGTTAGTGCCGGGGCACAATTTTTCGATGGAAAACGGAGAAAATGAAACAATTGTAAAAACAATGTTTCAAATCAACACTTCAAGGAAGGTGATTCTGAATTACGAGAATCTAAAAAGATTTCGTAATCAACAGCAATCAGATCGTAGTACTTCTAAAAAGAAGATACAATGAGAATTACTAGCAGCAACGAAGAAGGTGACTGACGAAAGATGGAAGAACTCCTGCTGGGGTGAATAATCACCGTTGCTCAAAGCTTTATTCGCCCTACACGAACAGCTTCCAGGAACCAGCAAGTTCGTCGGAGAACTTGGAACACTCATGCTCTTCTGACTCCTCGGATGGACACGAACTCTCGTGCAAAAGCAACGCTGGTGCGGCGCCTTTCCACTCTCTCTCGAAGGCTGCTGGAAGATCAGAACTGTGTCAAAGAACACTTCTAAATTCTCTGTTTACTTGTATTAAAAAACACTTTGTAAACTTTCCGTGGTGGCTTCTCTTTCTATTATGTATGTACTCAGCCTTGAGAGAGAGAGAATGCCTTATATAGGCCCTGCAGCAACTGTTCGGTTGCCACAAAGTTAGGGACGTGGTAAAAACCACCCCGAACATGTAGCAACCGCCCAGAACATGCAAACGCACGTTCTGCTGCAAGTTGCACCAACTGCGCACACCCCGCGCTCCTTGTACTCTGTGCGACAGAGCGCGCAGTGAACTGCGCACACTGCGCGCACTGCACGCACTGTGCACACGGCGCACGCAGCGCAACCAGCGCTCCCGCGCAATCCGAGCAACTCAGCACAACTCAGCGCAACCCAGTGCAACCTAGCGCAACCTAAGCGCAACCTGGGCAGCGCAACTGGGCTTGCGCAACTGGGCATGCGCACCTGGGCAGCGCAACTGGGCTTGCGTAACGTGACAGCGCAAGTGGCTCGCGCAACGAGCGCAACTAAAGCGCACTATGCGCCTAACGACAATGCTGACGTGCTAAGTGCAAAGTGCGCCAATAAAATGCCACATTACGCCTCATGAGCCCATGAGCCCGAGTCCGAGTCCGAGTCGCTAAGCCCCTACGGGGCTTAGCTCCCATGGAAATAAATTTTTCAAGAGCAAAAAGCATGAATGCTTTAATTGTTGATTTTAGCCTTTTTTCCATTAGAAAAATAACCCCACATGGCAAACCCATGTGCACCTCCACACCACATGTGCATCTCCAATAATAGCAAAGCTAATATATAGAGATACAATCTCTTTTTTTTTCCGATGTGGGACTAAAGCTTTCTAAAGGAAAAACCAAAACTCCAACAATCTCCCACATATCTCTATATATGGGTATAAGTGTTCCCCATAGTAACTGTCCATCATGCATTAGGAGAGATGTCGCTGACGACTTGAATCTTCTCGCATTGATCAAAAATCAGACTATAATACAAGAATGGACTAAGCCTTGAATTCTGCATCATAGCTGAAATTCTTTCCACTCACATAATGTAGTTACATGTGCTTCTGGCTACACATTAAAGACCCTGTGCCAGCCTGATTTCAGTGTATAATTTTTGGGTGTCTACAAGTTTACCCTCAAGAGACGGCCTGGTATCTCTTTGTCCATACACTATAGGTGAGTTCATTATAAAGAGACATGGCATGAAGCGCTTTGTGTTTCCCTTGCGGTGCTACGTCGCTATGACATGGCATAAAGCCGAGGCCTTACCCCATACCGGGAACCTCATCGTAGTGTCATACTACTGTAGCATGAGGCAACCGCCTCTTTGTAGTGCCAAACTATCCAGTATGAAGCCTTAGGCTCCCTTGCGGTGTTACGCCGCAACGACATGGCTTGCAAGGCCGAGGCTTTATCCCTAACCGGGTACCTCATCGTGGTGTCGTGTCACTGTAACATGAGGAACTCCTCCTCTTTGTAGTGCTGACTACACCCCTCTTTATTTTTAACATACAGCATTAGGCTAACTGTCTATTTGCGGTGCTACGTCGCTGTGACTTGGCCTGCAAAGCCGAGGCTTTATCCTATTACTGGGCAGTACCCCACATATAGGAACCTCATTGTGGAGTCACCCCACAGTAGCATGGAGTTTCACTCCTTGTAGTGCTGCTCTACCGTGCCTCCTGTAAAGCACACCAGGCATTCACTCTGCCTGAGAACTCATTAAGGCAATTAAGCCAACCTTCCCACAGGAACCGTTTTCCGCAGAAAACAACAGTAGACAACAGTGGTTATAGGTCCGTAACCTCTCCATGCCCAATAGAATATGTACCCACCGTTCCTGATATTCTTCCGATTAGTGGTCCTCCCTTAAACCAAAAGCTAGATGCCTAGTAGATAAATCTTTGAACTAATAGCATAAAATTTTATGGTAGGAATACAATAATACAATATCAAAATGCCTTCAAGCCCATTTTACAAGCTGTGTCATCGACCAGCTGGCGCTTGAGGCCCTTGGTGAACGGATCCGCCAGGTTCTCCTGACTCCGAACATCAATAACTGCAATAACACCTCTCTTGATAAGATCGTGTACTGCCCTGTGCTTCAACCGCACAGTCCTCTTCTTCCCGTTGAAGAGGTCATTTGATGCCACCGCCGCAGTCGCCTGGTTGTTGCAGTATATCGGTATCGCCGGTATTTGTGCCCCAACCATTGGAAGATCATACATGAGCTCCCGAAGCCATTCTGCTTCTTCGGCTGCGGTATCAAGTGCAAAGAACTCAGATTCCATGGATGACCGTGAGAGCATAGTCTGCTTCTTCGACTTCCACGATATAGTAGCTCCACCCATTGTGAAAATGAATCCACCTGTGGACCTCTCGCTCTCCACCTCTGAGCACTAGCTGGCATCACTGAAGCCTTCCACTACCGGCGAATCTCCGCTGTAGTACAGTGCATATGTCTGAGTCTTCTTGAGATATCTCATAACCCGTTTCACAGCTTTCCAGTGTTCAGCACCTGGGTTGCTCGTGAAACGACTCAGCATTCCCACGGCGAAAGCTATGTTAGGCCTTGTGGCATTAGTAGCATACATCAAACTTTCGATTACGCTTGCATACTCCAGTTGCCTGACGCTTTCCCCTGAATTAGGCTTCAGCTTCAGATCATACCTGTACGGCGTATCGATCCCTGGAAGATCCCGATACCCATAACGAGTGATCATTTTCTCAATATAATGAGACTGTGACAGCGCTAGTCCAGTGTCTGTCCGGATGATCTTGATCCCTAAGATCACATCAGCTTCCCCCAAGTCCTTCATACTGAACTTGCTTGAGATGAATTTCTTTGTCTCCATGACACAGCTAATATTTGTACCTAGGATAAGCATGTCGTCCACGTACAGACAAACGATCACACCTCTTCCATCAGCGAACTTCGTGTAAACAGACTTGTCCGTATCGCTGACCATGTAGCCATTTGACCTTATAACTTTGTCAAATTTCTCATGCCACATCTTGGGAGCTTGTTTAAGACCGTACAAGGATTTCACCAACTTGCAGACTTTGTCTTCAAGACCCTTGATGACAAATCCCTCTGGCTGTTGTATGTAAATCTCTTCGGTCAGCTCCCCATTTAGGAAAGCTGTATTCACATCCATCTGATGTATCACCATCTTATGTATTGCTGCGAGAGCAATCAACATTCTGATGGTGGTCATCCGGGCTACTGGAGCATACGTGTCAAAATAGTCAATCCCATGCTTCTGAGAAAACCCCTTGGCTACCAACATAGCCTTGAACTTGTCAATAGTTCCATCTGCTTTCATCTTCTTCTTGAAGATCCATTTGCATCCGATGGGTTTCGCTCCTTCAGGAAGATCAACCAACACCCAAGTGTTATTTGAGGTGATAGAATCAAATTCATTGTCAATCGCCTCCTTCCAGAAAACTGCATCTCTGGTCTTCATCGCCTCATCATAGGTAAGCGGATCTGCTTCCACATGATAGGTGACAAAGTCACTTCCGAAGTCCTTCGGCCTCCTCACTCGCTTCGTTGACGGCTCGGCGAGATCTGGTTCAACTATTGTTTCAACAACAACATCTTCTTGGACCACATCTTCATTGAAGACATGCGCACCCTCATTGTTCTCCGGAACATCCGCAAGAACAATATTCTTGTGCCTTGTAAATTTGTCTTTAAAATATTCTGCGTTGCGAGATTCAATGATATGATTTGACTCAATATCAAGAAATCTCCGAGCATCACTCTTCTCGGCATACCGCAAGAAGATCGTCTTAGTAGTCCGTGTCCCAAGCTTCTGAATCTTTAGATCTGGAAGCTTGACATATGCCAGACACCCCCACACTCGAATGACATTCAAGTTAGGTCTGACCTTGAACCAGAGTTCATGAGGAGTAACGTCTGAAGTTGCATGAGGCACTCTATTTAGAATAAAAGTGGCCGTCAATGCAGCTTCTCCCCAGTAGCACTTAGGAAGACCAGCAGTCAACAATATTGAGTTAATCATTTCTGTTAACGTTCTGTTCTTCCTCTCTGCTACTCCGTTTGATTGAGGAGAGTACGGAGTCGTAGTCTCATTGACAATTCCATGTTCTTTGCAGAACGATGCGAATTCATGAGACCTGTACTCCCCACCTCGATCACTTCTTATCCTTTTGAGTTGTTGTCCAGTCTGCCGCTCAGCTTCGGCTCTGAACTCCTTGAACTTCTCGAATGCTTCGTCTTTAGCCTTCAGCAAGTAGACGAACGCATACTTTGAGAAGTCATGGATGAAGGTTATGAAATACTTCATCCCGGCCTTTGTAGAGAACTGTTTGAAGTCACAGATATCGGAATGTACCAACTCCAGAAGATCTGTACTTCGATTAACCCGAGGAAAGGGTTTCCTTGTGATCTTTGTTTGAGCAAAAACTTCACATTTCTCTATCTTACCCCCACACTTGGAGATAAGTCATAGAGTAGACATTCTGTTTATTCGTTTACAATGAACATGTCCTATCCTATTATGCCACAACTCAAGAGTATAAGCAGAAGGAGTGATTTCATTAATCATATTAATTACATTGGACTTATTTACAAGCTGAATTTTGAACATTCCTTCGGTATAAAAAGCTTTTCCGAAATATGTTCCCTTGATAGACATCACCATCTGGCCAGCATTGATGTCACGCCCCGATCCCGCAGAGTCCCTTTCGTCCTCGCTTCAGGCTCTTTGGGACCGTTCGTCCTCGCTAAGGCGTGATGCCGTGCAAGCCTAAGTTGTGCTTGCACAAGGCCAAGACCTGAAACAAGACAAGATAGACAAGGTTGACAATACGCAGCGGAACGTATCGCAGATAATTGAAGCAGCAGCGGACATATTTCAGAATGCAAGTATTGAACACAATGGTAACAAGAAGCAATTCTCTTTATTGATTTCATTTGAACAGATTACAAGCTCTCAATTCTCTCTGATACAATGTTACATTCTCTCAGAAATAATACAGATTACAATGATCCCGTTCCCATACATTACATCCCTTTATATACAAAACCAAACTCTTGCACAGATGTCATCTCTTGGCATCTCTTCTGATTTCCGGCTCCTGAGGATGAGGCACGGGCTATCGCTTCGGGCTATCCTTCTCGATGCATGGTGCACCTGCATGCAGACTGATGATGGGTCAGTATATCAGCATACTGGTGATTGTGTGAACAAAGAGCTACATTTGTCTGAAACGATCACTGTTCATTTAGTGAGAAAACGTTTCTTGTGATGTGATCTTGCTAGTTTTACCTAGATTCATTCCATGCATACAGAGTCAGTTTACATATCTTTTGAAAACACATCTTTGAAAAGCCACAGTTCATATTATTTCAAGCATACAAGGGACTATTCAATTCTAGCACGATGACTATTTCTTTCATGTGCAGTGCGCAGCGTGTTTCATGAGCATATCATTTCATTAGGGACAACATCTTTAGCATTCTCTTTTCTAGTTCAAGACAAACTTAGGGTCAGAATACAAGCATGATATTACATCCTTTCTCTTAGTGGAACATAGCATTTCTTGGTAACAGATTAATCTCTGCAAGCATTTATATCAGAACTTAAGCAACACATGTATATCACTTTTCAGTGACTCTTACCATAGCCGACCGTCGATCCCTGCACAAGACAATGATTAGCATAAACATGATAAAATCATGTTTTTTTCCATATGATCTAAACTCTTGAGGCACATTTGATCTATTGGCAATTATTCATTTCAGTCCATCAGATAACAGAGCCGAAGCCCCCAAGCAATAGAGCCGAAGCCCAGAGCCGAAGCCCAGAGCTGAAGCCCCCAGATAGTGGAGCCGAAGCCCCCAGATAGTGGAGTCGAAGCCCCCAAGCAAAAGAGAAGCCGTCGCCCCCATACAATAGAGCCGAAACCCAGAGCCGAAGCCCCCAGATAGTGGAGCCGTCGCCCCCAGATAACAGATAACATACCGGCACCCATTTTCACATAGATGCTCTCAGCGTTAGACATACATTCGCAAGCAAGCAGTTGAGCAGTCTACTTCTTATACATGCAGGTTATCTAGTTTCTTGTACTAGCCAGGCAACAAGTCTTCTTATTAGCATGTAGATTAATTCTTTCTTAGCATACAGGTTCTCTATTTCCTTGTTCTTAGCATGGCAACATGTGAAATCTCTTAAAGCATACTCAATAATTTATCATCTTGTTATTAACAAAAGCTTTCAATCAAAACTCAGATTCTTAAGGCGCAAGCGAATCAGCAAATGAGACTTCGTCCACTCACCCAGATTAATCGTCTTCTGTTGCAGAGCCAGCAATCCGATCTTTCTGTTTATCTAGTACCTTCGCGGAGCGGGGCACTACATAATTACCCACCGAAAAGAAGTTTCGTCCTCGAAACTTAAGGAGAAACTTACGATATCCTTAGCAGCGATAGTCCTCATCCTTCGCCATCATCAATCCATGAAATCACAATTCAGATCATATCAAAACTCTTGTTCAATCAAGCATTTCAATCTCAATCAATCAAATCGGTAAAACATTGCCGGCATCATAAAAATATTTACGGACTTATTGTATGGAACGTTCATCTCATTATTGATATCGAGTAGGCAACGGAATTTCAATCAGAAGACATGTACAAATTCAATTGAATCAAAATTGGCCAGAGGATCGTGTTGCTCTGATACCATTCTGTCACGCCCCGATCCCGCAGAGTCCCTTTCGTCCTCGCTTCAGGCTCTTTGGGACCGTTCGTCCTCGCTAAGGCGTGATGCCGTGCAAGCCTAAGTTGTGCTTGCACAAGGCCAAGACCTGGAACAAGACAAGATAGACAAGGTTGACAATACGCAGCGGAACGTATCGCAGATAATTGAAGCAGCAGCGGACATATTTCAGAATGCAAGTATTGAACACAATGGTAACAAGAAGCAATTCTCTTTATTGATTTCATTTGAACAGATTACAAGCTCTCAATTCTCTCTGATACAATGTTACATTCTCTCAGAAATAATACAGATTACAATGATCCCGTTCCCATACATTACATCCCTTTATATACAAAACCAAACTCTTGCACAGATGTCATCTCTTGGCATCTCTTCTGATTTCCGGCTCCTGAGGATGAGGCACGGGCTATCGCTTCGGGCTATCCTTCTCGATGCATGGTGCACCTGCATGCAGACTGATGATGGGTCAGTATATCAGCATACTGGTGATTGTGTGAACAAAGAGCTACATTTGTCTGAAACGATCACTGTTCATTTAGTGAGAAAACGTTTCTTGTGATGTGATCTTGCTAGTTTTACCTAGATTCATTCCATGCATACAGAGTCAGTTTACATATCTTTTGAAAACACATCTTTGAAAAGCCACAGTTCATATTATTTCAAGCATACAAGGGACTATTCAATTCTAGCACGATGACTATTTCTTTCATGTGCAGTGCGCAGCGTGTTTCATGAGCATATCATTTCATTAGGGACAACATCTTTAGCATTCTCTTTTCTAGTTCAAGACAAACTTAGGGTCAGAATACAAGCATGATATTACATCCTTTCTCTTAGTGGAACATAGCATTTCTTGGTAACAGATTAATCTCTGCAAGCATTTATATCAGAACTTAAGCAACACATGTATATCACTTTTCAGTGACTCTTACCATAGCCGACCGTCGATCCCTGCACAAGACAAGGATTAGCATAAACATGATAAAATCATGTTTTTTTCATATGATCTAAACTCTTGAGGCACATTTGATCTATTGGCAATTATTCATTTCAGTCCATCAGATAACAGAGCCGAAGCCCCCAAGCAATAGAGCCGAAGCCCAGAGCCGAAGCCCCCAGATAGTGGAGTCGAAGCCCCCAGATAGTGGAGTCGAAGCCCCCAAGCAAAAGAGAAGCCGTCGCCCCCATACAATAGAGCCGAAACCCAGAGCCGAAGCCCCCAGATAGTGGAGCCGTCGCCCCCAGATAACAGATAACATACCGGCACCCATTTTCACATAGATGCTCTCAGCGTTAGACATACATTCGCAAGCAAGCAGTTGAGCAGTCTACTTCTTATACATGCAGGTTATCTAGTTTCTTGTACTAGCCAGGCAACAAGTCTTCTTATTAGCATGTAGATTAATTCTTTCTTAGCATACAGGTTCTCTCTTTCCTTGTTCTTAGCATGGCAACATGTGAAATCTCTTAAAGCATACTCAATGATTTATTATCTTGTTATTAACAAAAGCTTTCAATCAAAACTCAGATTCTTAAGGCGCAAGCGAATCAGCAAATGAGACTTCGTCCACTCACCCAGATTAATCGTCTTCTGTTGCAGAGCCAGCAATCCGATCTTTCTGTTTATCTAGTACCTTCGCGGAGCGGGGCACTACAATTGATGTCCATCCTGAGGCCTGCTTTGCAGAGTAGGCCTCCTGAGATCAGGTTCTTGGCGATAGCAGGTACGTGCTTCACGCCTTGAAGCGTCAGAGACTTCCCCGAAGTCAGCTTCAACACCACTGTCCCGATCCCGAGCACTTCAGCTTGTGCCTGGTTCGCCATCATAACTACTTCAGAAGTAGGTGTGTAGGTGGTGAACCACTCCTTACTGGAGCAGACATGGCAGGAGGCTCCAGTGTCTACCCACCAGTCAGAGTCAGTCCTTACCGCATCAACCGTGCAATCATAGCAACAATGTCAGTGATCATAGATACCTTACTAGGCTCTCCTTGCTCTGATTGCTTGGTTTTTGTTTTGCACTCATTCTTAAAGTGGCCCTTCTTGCCACACTTGAAGCAATGCATTTGAGGCTTTGGCTTCTTTTTCTTGATAGAAGTTCCCTTGACTTTTAGATTGTCAGGGTCCTTCTTCTTGCTGTGGGAAGCCGCCTGCTTTCCCCTTGGTTCCTTGGTATGAACCATATTGGCGTTAGCCAATTGCTTGGACAGTGCGTCCACCTTCAGTTGAGCCCGCATCTGGTCCTCAACATAGATTTCCTGCAGGAGATCTTCAAGGGTGATCTCCAGCTTCTTCCTAAGCATGTTTGCATAGAACTTGCTCCACCCAGCGGGGAGCTTTGAGACAATCCCTCCAACAACAAACTTGTCGGGGAGGGGCATCGCCTCGTCTTCCAGCTTCTGTCGCAGTTTCAGGAACTCCTTCACCTGCGGCAGCATAGACTTTTCTTCCTCAAAGAACCACTTGTGATATTTTTCAACCACAAAGCTTTATTGCTACGATGGAAAACGTTAATGTTTCACTCTTCAATTCTGACTTTTGTAAGTTAGAAAAGTTTGATGGAGAACATTACCAAGTCTGGAAGAGGAAGGTATATCTCACCCTTTAACTCAAAGACGTAGATCACGTGCTTCTGGAGGAAGAACCTACTGTTCCAGATGTTGGGTCTGCTGCCGCAATCACCGCGACTACTAAACTTCAAGCAAAATGGAGAAGAAAAAATAGTATTTGCATGCTGCTTATCCTGAATGCTATGGAAGATTCCCTTGCAGAATCTTATTCTAAGAAGACTATCGCTAGAGACATATGGGAGTCTCTAGAAAAAGCTCTACGAAGAAGACAAGTGTTGTTGATTACGAAATCTTTTTAGATTCTCCTAATTCAGAATCACCTTCCTTGAAGTGTTGATTTGAAACATTGTTTTTACAATTGTTTCATTTTCTCAGTTTTTCATCGAAAAATTGTGCTCCGGCACTAACAATCTCAAAGCTTTATTCGTCCTACACGAACAACTTCCAGGAACCAGCAAGTTCGTCGGAGAACTTGGAACACTCCTGCTCTTCTGATTTCTCGGATGCACACGAACTCTCGTGCAAAAGCAACGCTGGTGCGGCGCCTTTCCACTCTCTCTCGAGTGCTGCTGGAAGATCAGAACTGTGTTAAAGAACACTTCTGAATTCTCTGTTTACTTGTGTTAAAAAATACTTTGTAAACTTTTTGTGGTGGCTTCTCTTTCTATTCTGTATGTACTCAGCCTTGAGAGAGAGAGGATGCCTTATATAGGCCCTGCAGCAACTGTTCAGTTGCCACAAAGTTAGGGACGTGGTAAAAACTACCCCGAACATGTAGCAACCGTCCAGAACATGCAAACGCACGTTCTGCTGCAAGTTGCACAAACTGCGCACACCCCGCGCTCCTTGCACTCTGCGCGACAGAGCGCGCAGTGAACTGCGCACACTGCGCGCACTGCGCACACGGCGCACGCAGCGCAACCAGCGCGCCCGCGCAACCCGAGCAACTCAGCGCAACTCAGCGCAACCCAGCGCAACCTGAGCGCAACCTGGGCGCGCACCTGGGCAGCGCAACTGGGCATGCGCACCTGGGCAGCGCAACTGGGCTTGCGCAACGTGGCAGCGCAAGTGGCTCGCGCAACGAGCGCAACTAAAGCGCACTATGCGCCTAGCGACGATGCTGACGTGTTAAGTGCGCCAACAAAATGCCACATTACGCCTCATGAGCCCATGAGTCCGAGTCCGAGTCCCGGGGCTTAGCTCCCATGGAAATAAATCTTCCAAGAGCAAAAAGCATGAATGCTTTAATTGTTAATTTTAGCCTTTTTTTCCGTTAGAAAAATAACCCCACACGGCAAATCCATGTGCACCTCCACACCACATGTGCATCTCCAATAATAGCAAAGCTAATATATAGAGATACAATCTCTTTGTTTTTTCCGATGTGGGACTAAAACTTTCTAAAGGAAAAACCAAAACTCCAACATTTTTTTGTTAATGAATCTCCCATTTCCTGGCAAAAGAAGTAAAATGAGAAGTCACACATATTCATTAGATCTTCATCCTGATGGACAACTGTAGGAGAGGTTGGCTGATCTGAGCGTGAAGTGCACAGCACACGCACACACTAACTTAGCATTTCTGTAGATCCTCCTAATGGACATCCCTGATTGATGCAATTTTTCAATTTATATACACATTGATATTTTAGCAAAATGTTTCGTTCAAAATATAGAAACTAGTACATATTTTTACTACTTTAAAAAACTAAAAAAAAACTCTTTTCTCGGTACACTTACAAAACTAAGATATACTCCTCTATTTTAATCAAGATTTTGATTGTTTCGTAAAAAAAACGAAGATAGCTCTTAGTTATTTTTAGAGTGTATTTATCCTCCAATTGCTAATCATATCTTTACTTCCCCATTTTTATTTTTATTAGTGTTACCACTCAATTCTTGGGGTAAACTGCAAACAAATTCTCCTTAGATTTGAGTTTTTGCATTTAAATATCCCTTGTTTAAAAAAAATCCACACATTTTCATTTTTGTTCAGTTTGTATCCCTGCCGTTAGAAACGACCGTTAATGACTTTTTAAAAAAAAATAAAAAATAAAAAAATACCCAAAATGCCCTCCCTTCTCTACCAGTGGTGGCCAACCCCCTCCTCCCTCCGCCGCCGGGCCCCCCTCGACACCCCCCCTTCCTCCCTTCGCTGGCCGGCCCCCTCGACCCTCCATCCTCCCTCCGCTGGCCAGCCCCCCGACCCCCTTCCTCCCTCCGCTGGCCGGCCACCCTCCCCTCTCATCTGGTCGGTCCCGCTTGACCCGCCCCTACCACCGGAGAGAGGGGGGAAGAGTGGAGGAAGGGGTAAAATCGTATTTTTAGACGTATTTTAACGCATTTTTTCTCAGTTTGCATCCATGTTGTTAACAACCGTTCTAAGGAGGGTTTGTATGCTTGCACTTTACCCCAAGGTTTGGGAGGTAACACTAATTATAATAAAAATGGTGTGTGTGTGTGTGTGTGTGTGTGTGTGTGTGTGTGTGTGTGTGTGGAGGGGGGGGGGGGGGGGGGGGGGGGGGGGGGGGGGGAGTGGAGATATGATTAGTAATTTGGGAAGTAAATACAAATAACTTTATTTTTTAATAGGAAAACTATATGCTAGTTTTCATATTTTAAATTGGGACATAGCTCTTATTTGAATTAAGCATTGGACGCATTTAGCTAGAGAGACGAAATCCCGATAGGAAGCAGGCTGTTGGGTTTCCTGGTCTCCGAGAGATTTGTTCTGATTACTCCCCATTTGTGTCCACTTCATGTACATCGTGATAGCTTATGTACAGTAGGTATGAATGCGTGTGCTGACCCTCTCTGTTGAGTTAATGGCTCCTAGTGGAAGGTGGTGAGGAGGAGAGTAATACTAAGCAATCACTCAGCAGCAGCCTGACAAGTATGGGTTGTTTATGTTACAGAGTTCAAGAGTAGTTTGGATTTATATGATAGGAATTTTCTTATTTTTTTTTTTATCATGTCAAAAGTTTACTGGATAGGAAACATAGGGTTTGATCACGAGTTTTGTTTGTTTATTTATTTCTTTTTTTTGCTTTATTAGACTTATTAATCCTTATTAATATTGGGTGGCAGTCGGACAAAAGTAACCTAACAACAGGCTGACAGGAACTATTATGGCATGCTTTTAACTAGGGGTGCTGACTTGCAAAATTTTACTCATATCCTGACCGACTAACTGCCGTAATCCAAAGAGCTGAATTTTGACGTCTACAACTTTTGAGCTCAGGTCATTGTTGACTCTGACGTTAGATGGTCAGAAATGTTGCTGAAGTCGGAACTCTAGAAACTCTGGGCAAATTTAGGAAGGAACTCGATTTCTTGACAAGTTTAGGAAAGCTAGGTTTTATCAGTATTTGATTAGATTCAGTAGTCCCAGTGGCCGTAGTCCGTTGGGAACGGTGGAGCATCCCGACGCAGTGGCGCAGGTTCGAGCCCCCTTGGAGGCATGCCTCCAAGCACCATTAAGAAGTGGACATCCTCAAAAAAAAAAAAAAAAAGATTAGATTCAGTATTTTTTATCAAAATCTTTCCTTTGCCTAAATAAGTAGTTTTTTATTTGACAAAATCTTGTCAAACATTTAGATTAGTTGAAATTAAGTTTTTCTTTCCTTCTTGTTTCAAGAACTTAGTTAGCCTATTTAAGTGGACACCCTCAAAAAAAAAAAAAAAAAGATTAGATTCAGTATTTTTTATCAAAATCTTTCCTTTGCCTAAATAAGTAGTTTTTTATTTGACAAAATCTTGTCAAACATTTTAGAATATTTACCGAGTAGATTAGTTGAAATTAAGTTTTTCTTTCCTTCTTGTTTCAAGAACTTAGTTAGCCTATTTAAATGCATACATTGTAGTGAGTTTCAATCCAAGTTATCAATAAATTTACGAATGGGTTAGTTTGCACACCATGACCATCTTTTCAGCAGTCGTACATCTTGCAGAAGAGATGAAGAGTATAAACTATAAAGCATTTCAGAGTGCAGAAAGTGTAAATTAGCACTACTCGAACAAATAAGCATGGATATAAATAATAGTTGTGAAATCAACTGAGCTACAGAAATGTTCTTGAGAGTTTATTGCAAGAAAATTCAACACGGCTTCTATGATCATCGAAAAGAAATCATAGCCTACTGTATACAAGAAATTAATTCCAAATATTAGAGCAAACTACGTCCTTTTTGGTACATGATCAAAGAATATACAAGCATTGCAGTATAATGTAATTTGTACTACAGGATAGCTACTAATACTGTGCTACATTTTCTCTTTCTTTTCTTTTTTTTACAAGAGGGGATATACCTATATTTAACTATACATTGCCTAAATGCAATAAATGCTGAAAAAGAATTAATATAAATGAATATGAATGAATGTGGTGGCTGAGGAAAAATGGCCTAAAAAGATTGGGAAGCACTGTCAATAAGCAAATCAACCAAATCCATGGAAGCCACTTGATGTATAGGAATTCGAAAGAGTAGGTAACTTCACAACTGCAACAACCCCTGCCGCGAAGGAAAAGATGGATGCTAGGGCAAAGGCAGGGATGTTCCCTCCTCCAAACAGAGCATCCCAAGGACCCACACCAAGAGATACTATCATCTACAGGAAAAATGAAAACATCAGCAATAGCTACGCGGACATGACGACAACAAAACTAGCCGCAACTAAGAGGTAACTACTACCAAAACTCATCTGCAACAGACAACTATGTATAGCTTGCTTACTCTAATATACAATGATTAAGCTCCTGAATGAATGCCTCGCAAGAAAGAAAAACCTCATTTCTTAGGCAATACGCATTTGGAAGTCGGAACTTTGCAAATTTAAGAGAGTAGAATTGTTATTATCCTCAAATAGTTTTTGATGCCTGCTATTGCAATTACCTGGGCAATGAATCCCTCTCTTTGGCGGTCTTAAACATATAAGCAAACAGGCAACTACGTATAGCTTGCTTACTCTAACATACATTTAAACTCCTGAATGAATGCCTCGAAGGAAAGGAAAACCTCATTTCTTAGGCTCTATGTATTTGGAACTTTGTGGAATATAAGAGATAAAATTGTATATTATTCGCAAATAGTTTTTGATGCCTGCTATTGCAATTACCTGGGCAATGAATCCTTCTCTCTTTGGAAGTCATAAGCAAATAACCTTATGTGTTATGGACCTGGTTATTTCTTAACCCAGATTTTAAGGATTTGTTCTCAAAATCCATCTTGTGTAAATACCAGAAAAAAACACAACCTAGGGTGAGTTTATGGGACCATCAATTGCACTTGTGAGCATACAAACCAAACAAAAGTCTCCTGATTAAGTCCCTAAAACTTACGAAACATGGATCACTTGGGAGAATAGAAACTCCATCTAACAAAAAGATGTTCCCGGATCCATGCTTTCTAGAACAAGGGAATTTGTAAACCCAAAGTTCTTTTTCAGGTTCTCCAGAACCACTTTGATTAATCCTCGATGAATAGTCAAGCTAGTGGTTCCTGTAAAGAATTATGTTAAACTTAAGGAGCTCACTTTTCTAATTCCTTAATCAGACCTAATACAAATATATGCTGTTTTTTAGCATTTTCCTATAGAAACTTTCCTAGTACAAGGAACATTCTAGGTAGCCAAATAGTCCTTGGGAAGAGAAAATAATAGAAAAGACCCTCGAGTATAAAAATATACTGCATGTTGATAAGGTAATCATGGTTAAAAGATTGGTGAATTGTTGTCATTAAGATTCAAAGGTACACTTCAAATAAATAACTGGGGAAGAAAATCATGACAGGTGACTTGTACATGAAACACAAGTTTAATATACTCATTAGAGACTTGTACATAGACCAACAGAAGTAAGACATTTCTTTAGCATTTTTCTGCACAAGGTAATAAATTAACTACAAGAGAAGGAACCACCAATCTATAAACTGTTTGATGTGTAAGCTAACCGATTTTTTGATTGGAAATGGAAGATTGGGTTACGTTATTTATTTGAGGAACAGACATGACAGTATGCAACTTAAGCATACCTGAGGAACCACAATTGCCAAATTTAATACCCCAGTAGCCAGTCCTGCAATAAAAGATATCCTATTGATTAAGAACTGAAAGATATATGAGAAAGGTCAAATATCACGCATACCTTGTCCACCTCCTGTACCAGCTGTCAATTCCGCAGTTACAGAAAATGGCACACTATATGTAATCTGAAACAAGCAGAATGTTGATCATGTGCCCGTAGTAAGCAATAGAAGAACAGAAAAGAACTGTACTGTAGAGTGTTACTTACTGCCAGAGGAAACCCAAGAAGCGAAAATATGACCAGAGATGCGATTTTAATTGCCTTATTTGCTCCGAGTACATGCTGAATACCATTTGAATAATCACGAAAAGAGAACAAACTAATGATTGTTGTAGCTGCCATGCACATGAACACAACAAAATTTCCCATAGCCCAAACTGATTTCGCACCCCACCTCCGACACATAGGATCAATAAGGAAAGAACTAACTCCAAGAACAATCTGAGAGGTAAAACATTATTCAGTTTCCTATATATGTCAATTTATGTTAGATATGACAATCTGAATCTAGAAAGAGCTAAAGTGAACTGTTTGCATATGAGTTCTTACTGAATTCAATAGTAAACCAAATGCACCTTCTCTGACACCATTTTGATAGGCATTATTTTCAGCTTCATTCCCATTTGGATCCCCATGGTAAACTTCACGTCCCATCCAATCAGTATCAAAAAGGAAAAAGGGAAACCATGACGTCTGTGCTCAAGATGTTTGAGATTGATTAGAAAGAATGTACAAGAATGAAAAAAGAAACCATTTATGACGCATATAAATTCCTAAGAAAATCCAGACTCTGATTATAAGCTCTGAATGACATACCCAAGTAAGCGCCATTACAAGAAGCACCGAGTGCATTCCAGGTGGCAAATGCCTCAAACTAGTTAAAAGTTTAACCAGAACAGCTGATGGTCCATCACTAAGTGCGTCAACTGTGTCATGTTTAGCATTGTCGTCGTCAAGGTTTCCGTTAGAGTTAGGTTTGCCAGCCACCATACTGATTTCTGACTCTTGATTGTAATCTTTCCCTGAGGTTGACTGTGATAGCCTGCGACCATCTTGCTGAGTGTCTTTCAGTAAGGGTGCAGAATCAGATAACTGCTGTGCAGGTTTTGATTCAAGTGGGACCTCTTTGGCATAATATAGTGTTACAAGCAAGCAGAACATGAGGAACACCTGCATAAGTGAAACAAAGTTTTGAAAACACTATCAGACACAGATATTAAATTGTATCAATGGTGTCGAATAATGGTTATGTATCCTAAAACATTTACATTAACAAACAAAAGGCAATTGATGATTTATATTCTAGCCTTCTAGGTGTATAAGAAGCCGCTCTATTGTCTATAGTTTCCTTGCCCAATAATATGAAACCATTTGGAGATGGTTTTTGTCTGGTTGAAATTGTACAATTTTATGGAGCACTCTCAATTTAAATATATGCTCCATATCCATTCCCATTCTGCTACTGGTGAAAAAAGGTGAATATGATGAAAGTGATAGAAATGAAGAGAGTACTAGAATTGAAAAAAGTAGGAATATCCTAGTTTGTATTGTTTGATGCATAAATTATACCGAGTCTTGTGCATGAAGGCTGGTACCAATAAGATACTAATACCTTTCAGCTCCGTACTGTCTTTTTACTACATTATTTGCTCAAAATAACTCAATGTGCACGATTAACTTGAAAAAGATTACCTTTTTGGAGAACCTATCTATCTATCTATAGTTAGTGTACCACCTGCAAAGAAGTTGGTGAGCATGTCATATTGTTAGTTGGGCAGCATTCTTCTGTGCCATTTGCTGCCAATCTGTCAACTGTGTGGGACCAAGAGAGTAGCTACGAAAGAATGTGAAAGGGGATTCCCCTCCCAGCATCCAAAACTGTAGGTGTGCGGTAAAAAAAAAATCAAGTGGTTGGAAGGAAAAAAGAAAGGGAGGAGGATGAGAGGGGAGAAGCAAAGAGATTCCAATGAATTCTGGTTTGGTCCATACTTAGTTAGAGTCGACCCAACACGGCCTGTTAGACAGTATGTTTTAATGGAATTCGATTATTTGAATCAATTTAGGCCTGAACACCTTTTACTGTTCAATTATACAGGTTTATTTACTTTTCAAAAGTCAAAACCCTTTACTTTTGAGGCTTCTTACATCCTCAGGCAAGGTTATGGGTATATTACTGCCCTTTCCTCTATTGTCTCCTAGGGCCAGTAGAAGTTTAAGGCATCCTCATGTCCTAATTTTTAAAGGCAAATTATAAGGGCACTTCATTCTTTACTCATGGCTAGCCCAGGATTGGGGGTAGCCCAGTTTAGAGGAACTTTTACTCAGGACATCTCATTTTTTGTTAGGGGCAAGGTTGTAAAAATCGCTAGTCGGCCGCTAGTCGGTTGGCGGGGACTAGGGATTAATCGGACTAGTCGGGGACTAGTCGGATTAGTCGGTTTTGAATTTTATATATATATATATATATATATATATATATATATGCAATAAAAAAAATATAATTATGCAATATATATCACATGACATCAAAATATTAACTTAAGTACCCAAATTCCAAAGTCTTGTACATAATCAAAATTTCAAAAAAAAGAAAAGGAGATAGATTAAAGTGCTCAATTATCAAAGATATCATCGTGCTCATCCACTAATGGCACATCTCTTTCTTCATCGGACTCAAAGTCATCATCTCCATCATCTTCTTCGGCCTCCGAGATAAACTCTTCCTCATCAAGTTCTCTTGTGATCCTAGAGCTCCTCCTAGGTTCAAGCAGTTCATTTGCTCCCACCGCTTGGTCAAGTACCTCCCATGTAGCTCCGGTGACGGGATCAACATCACTCTCATCATCCATCCCATCAACCAACCAATGTTGAGCATGAGTACAATCATCCGCTTGAATAACATCTTTATCATCATTTACTCTTTTCTTCTTATTGTGAATTTTGGAGTTGAATTGGACATACACCAACTTGTTCAATCTTTCCGAATCAAGTCTATTTCTCTTTTTTGTATGCACCTACAATATTTATATAGAACATTCTAGTTAGTTAGATGAAGAATATCAAAAACATGTCAAAAAATAAAATAAAAGTGGCATACCCCTTCAAAAGTGTGAAACCCATAATTTGTATTTATTAATTAAATAATGTTTTGGTATTATTATTATTAGCATTTTCTAAAATTATTACTATTAATATTACTATTAATTATTTTGGGTGAAAAAGGATTTTTGAAAATAAATATAACATGGATTTTTGTTTTCGGACCCAGACCCGAGTCCGAGCCCAGACCCAGGCCTGAGCCCAAATCCATTCTTTTCCTTAAACCCAAATTTGACTTGGTTAAGTATTATTTAAAAAAAAAAAAAAATCGGGCTGGACCCGAAGGACCAGCATCTCGTATAGGAATTGGTAAAACCAGCTCCTATTCTTTCCCCCTCATTTTGTTCTTTACCACACGAACAGCTCACCACTCTCTATTAATAACTCCCCATTACTTTCCCACTCCCTCACGATCTCTTCTTTCCCACAGAAGAAATTAAACTTCTCACCACACTCTCTCTCTCTCTCCCATACACTCATCTTCCCTCTCAGAACTCTCCCTTCGCTAACTCATTTCTTCTCTCTGGAAGAAGAAACCCTACCCGAGCCCTAACCCCCAAATCTCCGGCCACCCCCAAGCTCGCCAGCCCCGGCCGACCGCCCCAGAGCGCGGCCCCTCCCCGCGCGCGACATCCCCCGAGGCCGACGCCTCCCCCCGCGGCCGCCCGCCGGCTCCCAGCACCGCCGGCCGAGCCCGACCGCGCTGGCCGCGCCCCGCGCCCGCCGAGCGCCCCCGTCCCCGCGCCCCCTTTACCCTCTGCGCCGTCCAGATCTGCCCGTCGCCGACCCTGACAGCGCACTCCAGCGCTGTCTCCGGCGAACCCCGCCGTCTCTCCGGCGATCCGTTCCCTTGACGCTGCCGACAGCGTCGCTGTCCGCCGACCAACGCTGACTTTCACGGCAGCGTGCCCTATTCTGGATTTTCCCGGCGTTCGTCGTCAACGTCGTTGCTGGACTTCTTTTATTTTCTTTCTTCTATCATCTGAGAGCTCTAGCCGAGCATCCCGAGGTATAAATTCTCTGTCCCGTTGCGTTTATTTTGGGTAGTCGATGATGATAACGGTCCCCGGTTTCCCTTCGGAAATCCGGTTAGCTACGCTGTAGTTCGGTTAGCTTCGTTAGCACTTTTGTGATATTTGTCTGCTGAGATGTTTATGCTGTTGGATGATTTTGGATTTCCCGAATATTTCGGGAAGGTTCTGTTGGTTGGAAAATTATTTCTGTGGTTATATTTTCGGTATAAAAATGGGTTATTCTTTGGTTGGAACAATTGCAGGATTTTGTTGGCGCATTTCCCAGTTTTGGGTTGTCCCGAAATAGAGGAAATGTTGCCCAAATTTTTACAAAAACTTTATTTATTTGGATTTCAAATTGGTTTTCGGAAAATGAATTTAAAACTGATTTTTGGGCGACGACCGTACCGGTCTGTGGGCCCTAGCGAAATGCAAACGCACCGGTCCGACCGGGCGTTGAGGTATTAGCTGGTTGTGACGATGGACCGAGTCTGAGACTCTAAACTTTTGATTTAAATTATTTTATTTAATGTTTAAGTTATTTATTATAGATAATTATTTACTGCACATTTTAATTAGGAACTAAACATTTTCCTCTTATTTTATGTAAAAGAATTGTAAAAGGTATAAGCCCATAACTCTAGGATGATTAGCTGTGCCCCTGTATTGCATAGTGTAGGTTTTACTTTCTTTTCTGGGTGGTTGATGTTAATTCTTTTGGGTGGTTGGATTGGATGTGTAACTCGTAGTTAGAACGTAATTATCTCTCGTATAGAATTAATTAAGAATTAAATTAAATGGATAAAATATTGGTAAAATAACTAGATTATGTTTTGGCACTGAAAGAAACTATTTTTATAAATATATTACAAAAACACAAAGTCTTCCAAGGATAATTGGTTCTTGTTATTATTTCCAAATAATCAAATTAACCGGTTTAATCAACGCACGTAGCTTGCGACGTAAACGTTAGCTGTAGCTTAATAACAACTTAAAACCTGACTAGGACTTACTACTAGAGATTGCAACTAGCACACTTAGCCTGGTTATACAACGGATCTAAATCGAGTTCTTAACTGTAGGAACTCGAAGACATACCTGACGTTCCTCCTCGGTATCGACTCGTCTTTCCAGTAATTTAATACAAGGCAAGTTTCGGATTATGTATTCCTGTATTTTACTTAGTAAAGTTAAGCTGCATGTTAAACCACACTGCTGACACGGAACTCTATCTTAGGGTTCAACTACTGATTAATACTGTACTGACTGTGGGACTGGGGGAATAGTGTAGGCGTTTATGACCAAAGCCCCTATGACATGACTGTATTAGCTTACCCCTCTTACACACGGGGATAAGCCATATCGTATCGCCAGGATACTACTGCTCAACCCAAGCCGGTCATAGACGTTTGCATATTCAAAACACACAGAACTGTTTTAAACTGCTGAAAATCATTATTTCAAACTGTTTACCCTGCACTTTCCAATTACTATTTAAATTATGAGATGCATATTTCGTTCTTGCTCCCTCCTGACTGGAGACAACATTTTTAGGTAACACTGAGGATGATGAGCTATATTATAATAGCTATTATGACCCGGTTCTCTACCCTGCGACGAATACCGGAGCCGTCTCCGGAGGACGCTGATCCAGGGACTGTTGAACCAGATGTTTAGATAGCTTTTTCTTTCTGCATTCTCTTTCTTTATTTGGATCTTGTATTTTATTTCAGCATTCCCTTTCCCAGTTGTACTTCTAAATATTTTATTAAATAAAGTTTCAATTTACGAATATAACAGTTGTGACAAATGTACTTGTGTTGTTGTGAATACCTGCAATGGAACAGCTTACTGCCGCCGTCTCACCACGGCGCAGGCTGGGCATGGTCCGGTTCGACCCATTAACTTGGGATCGGGTCGTGACATGTTTTCAGTGATGGCCCATGCAGGTCCACAACAACAACAACTTAGGAAAACCTATCTAGAAGCAACTAGAACACTAGAACATCAATTTGTCACGACATAGGACCGAAATATTTTATAAATAAATATTTTGCTTGATTATAGACCGGTAGGCTACCTTGCTTATGTGTGCGACCTAAACCTTCCAGAGAATGACCATTGACAAGACCAAATCCTGCTGGCGATGAGGTGTCATCTCCGGATCATACCCCATCTCCTCAACCAAGCCCAGGGTCTTTTCCCTCGTGACTGTTTGACCGTCCTCATAATGCATCCAGACACTGGCGATTTCTACCTCATCTCAAACTATGTTGCGTTTCCTTGGTGGAGTATCCATTGTTGTTGCTCCACCAGTACCAGCAAACACCTTCCAAATGGTTGCCCTATTTCAAGAAATCCTGGAGTTCCAGAAAGCTCAAGATGAAGCCCAGCAGGAACAGAAGAATATCACGAGAGAAGACACGAAGAACGTCAATGATGTAGCCTTAGTTATCTCCAATCAAGTTGGAGCAGAACCCCGTCCTAGGAAGGATACCCCTGAATCTAGAAGATATTTGGGTCCCATCAAGTACTCTACTTTCCGGCAGTCTTGTCGTAAGAAGTTTTGGGCTTGTAACTATTGCAAGAGGCCTGGTCATCCGGCCGTTAGTTGCCGCAAGAGTTTGGACAATGTTTGGCATATGATCTGCTAAACATCGGGTAAAGGACTGTCCTTATCTTTCCATCAAACCAGAGCTCATATCCCAGCAACACCTGTTAGGCCACAATCTAGGGACCCTCTTCCTATCCAGCAGACCCTGCCCCTTACAATAAGGCATGATGCATACTCGAGGTTCATAGAAGATGAAGCAGTTGGAGACTGCTCATGCAAGAGCCAGAACCATGAAGAATAGTAGCCAGAACCATGAAGAATAGTACCTAGAACTGAATATCATCATCTTTTTGGAAGTTGTAACAGGATGTCCTTAGATCAATCATAAGAGTTTTTGCTATAATTCTCCACATGAATAAGAAATTCTTAGTTACACCTTTATGGCAGATGTTTTCCCTGATAGTCTTCCCGGACCCAGACACAAGGAATCACCCATGACCTAGTCCCCGGCTCTTACCCGAATTCTAAAGGATATTGCAGAGTCAACCCGAAGGTGGCCAAGAAGATGAAGGACCAGATTAGTGAAGGCTCTAGGATTTATTCAGGGTGGAACTTCACCTTAGGGAACACCTATCTTGTTTGTGCCCAAGAAGGATGGAACAACGGATGTGCATCGATTACCAGACACTAAAGAACAAGTACTCTCCGCCCGGATCGAGGATCTGTTTGATCTGTTTGTGTGAAGTTAGGGTGTTTCGAAGTTTGACTTAAGATTTGACTACCATCAAATCAAAGTCAGGAAAGAGGACATTTCCAAGACGGCGTTCAAACACCAAGTATGGGAAGTTTTCTTTGGTCAGGACGTTAGACTGACAAATGCTCCTGTTGTGTTCATGAATCTCATGAACAGAGATTTTCATGAGTATTTGAATCAGTTTATCTTCTCCATCGATAACATTCTGATATATTTGAAGACTGAAGAAGAGCATGAAGAACACCCGAGGAAGTTTTGGAAACTTTGAGGAAAAAGAAGTTTTATGGTAAGTTATCTGAACGTGGATTTTTGACAAGGTGGACTTTTGGCCATGTCGTCAAGAGAAGAAATTTCGATGGAAGATAGCTGTTGTTGAAGAGTGGTATACCCCAAGTTCAATTCGGAAGATTCTTGAACTTAGCCGGCTACTACCAGAAGTTCGTGAAGGATTTCGCCAAGATTGCTGAGCCAATGACGAAGCTCACTTGGAAGAATGAAGAGTTCATTTGAACGAAAGTTTGCCAGGCGGCATTGAGGAGCTGAAGAAGAGACTTACCACTACACAAATCCTTGCGCTACCCGCGGGAACCGGTGGGTTCTCAATTTACAGTAATGCCTCTGGAAAAGGATTGGGCTGCGTTCTTCAACAACATGGGGAAGTAATTGCTTACACATATAAGCAACTACAGACTCATGAGGAGAATTATCCCATACCTAATTTGAAATTTGCTGCAATTATCTTTACTTTGAAGCTATGGAAGCATGATTTTATGGAAAGGGAGTGAAATATATACGGACTACAAAAGTCTGAAATATGTCTTCACTCAGAAAGGGCTGAATGTTAGACTAAGAAGATGGCTGAAGCAGATGAAGGACTTCGACATCAACCTGCAGTACTATTCAGGTAAGGCTAATGTGGTCGCTGATGCACTTGGTCGATACTGATGGCGAAGTTCTTAACCAAGGACTAGCACCTGCTAGAAGACATCGAGAAGTTTGGACTGGAGGTTATACTACCTGGAGATAGAAGGACGGAGCTGGATGCTGATTCAGTATTGATGAAGTTCGAGGCTGAGGGACAAAAATCAAGAGAACGTAGTTTCAAAACGAGGCACTTTGCAGGCTTAGAGATCAAGTGTTGGCAGGAACACTTGAGGGTTTCTAAATTGATCAGCATTGGAACTCTGAAGAATGGTACGAGACTTTGCGTATCGGCTGACAAACGGAGGAACGAGTTGATGAAAGAAATGCACCAGTCGCAGTATTCCATAAATTCAGGAGATAATAAGATGTATCGGAATATGCCTCCATTGATTGGTGTTATGGAATAAAGAAGGACAATTCCAGGTATGGGATTAGATGTGAATTTGTCAACATGAGGAATTTAGCAAGAGAACAACAAGTTTGTTGGAGCCGCTGGACAATTCGGAGTGGAAGTAGAAGCATATAAATGAACTTTGAGTAAGGATTGCCTTGTTCCCAAGGAGGGAATGGCACCAATTGGATTATAGTAAACCGACTGACTAAGTCAGCACACTTTATTTCCCTTCAAAGTTGGTTTATCCACTAAGAAGTGGGCAGCATTGTACGAGAAGCACATCTACCGGATTCATGAAGTACCGCGGGACGAGCAATCAGAGAGGTCAATCCAGACGCTTGAAGATGTATTGAGATTTTGCGTCTTGGATTTTGGTAGGTCCTGGGAAGACCAAATTGCATTTGGTGAAGTTTCTCCTACCAGAGGAACAATCAGTTTTGACGGAGCTGGAAATTGAGGCCAGGTACATCAGGCCATTTGAAGTTTAAGACGAGTTGGAAGTAGCGTACCAGTTAGCTCTACCAGCTAATCTTGAGAGTGTGCAACGTCTTCTACGTCACAGCTCAGATGCTACACTTCGGATCCGAGTCACATTTTGGATAATTCAGAGCTCAAGTTTGGACTCAACCTTTCAGTGCCAGAGAAACCAGTTGCAAGCCTAGTCAGAGATGAGAAGAAAATCAGAATTTGAGCCATCACTTAAACTCCTATTTCTTATCTTTTCTTTTCCCCGTTCTAAATTTGACTAATGCTGCTAAGTTAGCCTAGTTTTGCAAGCTATCTCTTTAATAAAGCTTGATCATGACGATATTTTTATTGGGTGCACCCACTAATATATTGTCTAATCAGGACCGGTGCATGATGGTCTGATCAACCTCGTGTACTTTGGTTCGCTTTTGTATTTTTCTGCGTGGATAATATCATAAAAGAAACTTGTCCCTAAAACCGTCTCATCCACGACTGCCTTGGAAATTCTTATGGTTGGACCTGAGTTACGGGCACAGTACCCGTACCTATTTGAGACTTGAGGTTATCCCTAACCTTACTTTAATTTCGAGGACAAAATTTTCTAAGGAGGGAAGATTGTGAAACCCATAATTTGTATTTATTAATTAAATAATGTTTTGGTATTATTATTATTAGCATTTTCTAAAATTATTACTATTAATATTACTATTAATTATTTTGGGTGAAAAAGGATTTTTGAAAATAAATATAACATGGATTTTTATTTTCGGACCCAGACCCGAGTCCGAGCCCAGACCCAGGCCTGAGCCCAAATCCATTCTTTTCCTTAAACCCAAATTTGACTTGGTTAAGTATTATTTAAAAAAAAAAAAAAACAAATTTCGGACTGGTCCCGAAGGACCAGCATCTCGTATAGGAATTGGTAAAACCAGCTCCTATTCTTTCCCCCTCATTTTGTTCTTTACCACACGAACAGCTCACCACTCTCTATTAATAACTCCCCATTACTTTCCCACTCCCTCACGATCTCTTCTTTCCCACAGAAGAAATTAAACTTCTCACCACACTCTCTCTCTCTCTCCCATACACTCATCTTCCCTCTCAGAACTCTCCCTTCCCTAACTTATTTGTTCTCTCTGGAAGAAGAAACCCTACCCGAGCCCTAACCCCCAAATCTCCGGCCACCCCCGAGCTCGCCAGCCCCGGCCGACCGCCCCAGAGCGCAGCCCCTCCCCGCGCGCGACATCCCCCGAGGCCGACGCCTCCCCCCGCGGCCGCCCGCCGGCTCCCAGCACCGCCGGCCGAGCCCGACCGCGCTGGCCGCGCCCCGCGCCCGCCGAGCGCCCCCGTCCCCGCGCCCCCTTTGCCCTCTGCGCCGTCCAGATCTGCCCGTCGCCGACCCTGACAGCGCACTCCAGCGCTGTCTCCGGCGATCCGTTCCCTTGACGCTGCCGACAGCGTCGCTGTCCGCCGACCAACGCTGACTTTCACGGCAGCGTGCCCTATTCTGGATTTTCCCGGCGTTCGTCGTCAACGTCGTTGCTGGACTTCTTTTATTTTCTTTCTTCTATCATCTGAGAGCTCTAGCCGAACATCCCGAGGTATAAATTCTCTGTCTCGTTGCGTTTATTTTGGGTAGTCGATGATGATAACGGTCCCCGGTTTCCCTTCGGAAATCCGGTTAGCTACGCTGTAGTTCGGTTAGCTTCGTTAGCACTTTTGTGATATTTGTCTGCTGAGATGTTTATGCTGTTGGATGATTTCGGATTTCCCGAATATTTCGGGAAGGTTCTGTTGGTTGGAAAATTATTTATGTGGTTATATTTTCGGTATAAAAATGGGTTATTCTTTGGTTGGAACAATTGCAGGATTTTGTTGGCGCATTTCCCAGTTTTGGGTTGTCCCGAAATAGAGGAAATGTTGCCCAAATTTTTACAAAAACTTTATTTATTTCGATTTCAAATTGGTTTTCGGAAAATGAATTTAAAACTGATTTTTGGGTGACGACCGTACCGGTCTGTGGGCCCTAGCGAAATGCAAACGCACCGGTCCGACCGGGCGTTGAGGTATTAGCTGGTTGTGACGATGGACCGAGTCTGAGACTCCAAACTTTTGATTTAAATTATTTTATTTAATGTTTAAGTTATTTATTATAGATAATTATTTACTGCACATTTTAATTAGGAACTAAACATTTCCCTCTTATTTTATGTAAAAGAACTGTAAAAGGCATAAGCCCATAACTCTAGGATGATTAGTTGTGCCCCTGTATTGCATAGTGTAGGTTTTACTTTCTTTTCTGGGTGGTTGATGTTAATTCTTTTGGGTGGTTGGATTGGATGTGTAACTCGTAGTTAGAACGTAATTATCTCTCGTATAGAATTAATTAAGAATTAAATTAAATGGATAAAATATTGGTAAAATAACTAGATTATGTTTTGGCACTGAAAGAAACTATTTTTATAAATATATTACAAAAACACAAAGTCTTCCAAGGATAATTGGTTCTTGTTATTATTTCCAAATAATCAAATTAACCGGTTTAATCAACGCACGTAGCTTGCGACGTAAATGTTAGCTGTAGCCTAATAACAACTTAAAACCTGACTAGGACTTACTACTAGAGATTGCAACTAGCACACTTAGCCTGGTTATACAACGCATCTAAATCGAGTTCTTAACTATAGGAACTCGAAGACATACCTGACGTTCCTCCTCGGTATCGACTCGTCTTTCCAGTCATTTAATACAAGGCAAGTTTCGGATTATGTATTCCTGTATTTTACTTAGTAAAGTTAAGCTGCATGTTAAACCACACTGCTGACACGGAACTCTATCTTAGGGTTCAACTACTGATTGATACTGTACTGACTGTGGGACTGGGGGAATAGTATAGGCGTTTATGACCAAAGCCCCTATGACATGACTGTATTAGCTTACCCCTCTTACACACGGGGATAAGCCATATCGTATCGCCATGATACTACTGCTCAACCCAAGCCGGTCATAGACGTTTGCATATCCAAAACACACAGAACTGTTTTAAACTGCTGAAAATCATTATTTCAAACTGTTTACCCTGCACTTTCCAATTACTATTTAAATTATGAGATGCATATTTCGTTCTTGCTCCCTCCTGACTGGAGACAACATTTTTAGGTAACACTGAGGATGATGAGCTATATTATAATAGCTATTATGACCCGGTTCTCTACCCTGCGACGAATACCGGAGCCGTCTCTGGAGGACGCTGATCCAGGGACTGCTGAACCAGATGTTTAGATAGCTTTTTCTTTCTGCATTCTCTTTCTTTATTTGGATCTTGTATTTTATTTCAGCATTCCCTTTCCCAGTTGTACTTCTAAATATTTTATTAAATAAAGTTTCAATTTACGAATATAACAGTTGTGACAAATGTACTTGTGTTGTTGTGAATACCTGCAATGGAACAGCTTACTGCCGCCGTCTCACCACGGCGCAGGCTGGGCATGGTCCGGTTCGACCCATTAACTTGGGATCGGGTCGTGACAAAAAGTACTCCAATTCCTCTCACAACCCGATGAACTTGTGGTCAAGGAGAGGATTCTAATTGCCATCTTCTTCAAGTTTGGTGCATTGCCACCATAATTACTCCACCATCCGGCTAGCATTTATTATCATACAAAAAACATGTAGATAAGTAATTAATCAATGAAGTAAAGTAATCAAGTGAGTTTATGAGTCAAGACTTACCGGGATTAAATTCATTGACACCTTTAGTTTGATAGGAAAGTTCCGCTTGTTTTCTTCCAAACATTCCCATCAAATTCTTGTACATGATTAATTCTTCATCACTCACTTTCACATGAGTGTTCAAGTCATCGGGAAAGAATTTCTCCACACAATCGAGCATAGCTTCCATACAAGCTACGTCATCTCCGATCTCCACCCTATTCTTTGCAAAATAGTATGGATTAAGAAAATATTCCACCAAGTGCAAATTGGAATCAAGTCTACCCTTGGATCTACTTTCGATAATGCCAAGTATTGGTTTATAATTCTTTTCAAGTCCACTATAGCCTTCCTCCTTGATCTCTTTTTTTGCCACTTCAAGTTCTCCATACAACCATGGCATAGATGGCCTATAACTATCAACAAGGCGGAGGACTTTCACTAATGGCCGAAAAACAATCAAGCATGAGTTCACCGACTTCCAAAAAGATAGGCTAACAACGGTTGCATATGCCACTTTTTCCTTCACACTTTTGGAATGTGAATTCCGGGTCCATTCTTCGGAAGCAAACATATGCCTTAGTTGTTCTTTCTTCTCCACCAAACTTTGCAAAGTAAGATAATTACTTGCAAATCTTGTGACTCCCGGTCGTACAATGTCACGCTTCTTTGTCAACTTTCTCATCATACTCAAGGTTGAGTGATGAGAATATATGAAGATAGTTAAGGCCCTTGCCTTATCAATTGTACTCTTGAACCTTGAAAGTTTACAAATTAAATAAGTAATGAAGCAAATCAAGTAATTAAATAATGAACTAAGAGTTTATGAGACGAGACTTACCTTGGAAGTTTACCAATTGCCTCAAGCATAAGGTTCACCGTATGTGTGGCACAAGAAGTCCAAAATAAATTAGGCCTTTTGGTAGCCATCAAAGTAGCCGCCGCCATGTTGTTTGAAGCATTATCTGTCACAACTTGCACCACCTTCTCTTGTCCTATATCGTCGATGCATTTATCGACATACTCAAATATGTAGGACCCCGTATGAGATGCATCGGAATCTTCTCTTGAATAAATGAAAGAGATCTCTTCCCTACAATGAACACACAAGTTCATAATGCTTCTCCTTTTGCGGTCGGTCCAAGCATCGGTCATAATGGAACAACCGGATATAGCCTACTCTTCTTCATGCTTTTTTAGAGAGTCCTTAACTCTCGACACCTCCGCATTCAAACATGGACCACTCAACCGATATCGACTTGGCGTAGGTAATCCTGGACCAAACTGTCCAATAGCCTCAGTCATTAGCTTGAAACTATCATTTTGAATGGCGTTGAAAGAAATGCCACTCTCAATGACCCACCGTGCTATGTATTGTTGTGTATCCATCACCTTCTTCTTGTCCATCAACACCGTCAAATTAGCTTGTTTTGTAAACATTGTGGATTCTTTATTTTTTTCTGGATTGACCTCCACAAATCTATCCATATTAGACCTTTTCGGTCTCGTGACTAGTTCAATGTCGGCATCCATTTCCATAGCATCATGTGATGTCGAAACTTCTTTTCTAAGTTATGTTTCTTCGTTTTGCTTTTGTGTCTTCTTCCTCTTAGCACCATCAAGTGCCTCTACACATGCTTGTATTGCTTCTTTGGAGGCTTTATTGCAAGCTTTCACATTTCCGGCACGACCGGCTACATGACATTTGAGCCGGTAGATTCCTCTGGACACAATCTTTGAACAAAACTTGCATCGAACTCGATCTAATGCCTTCACATCCACAAGTTCACCATAATCCCATCCAACGTCACCGGATGCACGTTTGAGAGCATTTTGGATGTTTAAATCACTTGCCATTTCACCAACATTGGAATTGGAAGCGGCCGATAAAGTAGTCATATTTATAAAACAATTGGATCATATCAAATATCAATAATAAGTAAAAAAAACAAAAAAACATTATATATATAATTATATATATGTGCACTGGTGGTGTGGGGGAGGAATATTTGTTCAACTACTGTTGTTGTTTCTGTTCATCCATAGGAAAAAGTGCTGCTGCCAGTGTGCCACTTCAAAAAAAAAAAATGCTGCCACAGTGCCACTATAAGTGCTCACTCACTGCTGTGAACACTTCTTGAATAGACGTGTTCACTCACTGCTGTGAACACTTCAAAAAAAAAAATTTGCTGCTGCTGCTGTTACACTAAGTGCTGCTGCGCAAAAAAAAGAAGCAAAAGACGAAGAAGAAGAAGAAGACGAAGAAGAAGAAGAAGACGAAGAACTGAAGAAGAAGAAGAAGAAGAAGAAGGACATACCTGCAGTCGACGGGAACGGCGGCGCTGGCACTTCGGTCGACGGGGACGGCGGCGCTGGCACTTCAGTCGGCGGGAACGGCGGCCGGCGCAGAGGTAAGTCTCACTCGCTCCTCTTTCTTCTTCTTCTTCGAACTCTTCTTTCTCCTCCTTTTTTTTTGTAAAGCTGCTGTGAAGTTAGGTTTTGAACCTAATTTGGGTACGGGTCGGGTTTCCTCCTTCTCAACCCGTTTTTTTTTTAGCTGAGCAGTAGCCCAGTCGGCCGACTAGCGCCGGCTAGCCGCCTAGGGCCGACTAGGGGTGAGTATTCGGTTTATTCGGTTCCAACCGAACCGAATAACCGAAAACCGAATTCGACCGAAACCGAATAAGCAAAACCGAAACCGAACCGAATTGGTCAATAACCGAACCGAACCGAACCGAATTAAATCGGTCCGATTTTCGGATTATTCGGTTTTTTTTGTATTTTTTTTGTTAATATATATAATAACTAAATATACCCACATATATTTATTATATACATATAGCATATACCTCTATATATATATATATATATATATATATATATATATATATATATAAACTAAAATTTCTTATTCGGTTTTCGGTTTTGGATCGAAACCGAAACCCAAAACCGAAACCGAAACCGAATAAGAAAATTTAGTATTTTCAAAACCGAAACCGAACCGATTTTTTTCAAAACCGAACCGAATCTCTTATTCGGTTCGGTTTTCGTTTCAAAACCGAATAATGCTCACCCCTAGGGCCGACTAGTCGGCCGACTAGGCCGTTTTCCGATGTGCTCCGATTTTTGTGCCACCTAGGGAGCTAGTCGAGGCGGGGGCGGCCGACTGCCGACTAGTCCCCGACTAGGCGGCCGCCCAGGCCGTTTTCTTCAACACTGGTTAGGGGCTGCCCACCTCCCTGTAACACCCAGTTTTCTAAATGAGGGTAATTTTAAAATTTTATGATTTTAATTATTAAATTATGATATTAAATAATAATATAATTTTTGGTAATTTTAAATTATTTTAAAACTATTTAAAAATCATGACTTGTGATTTTGATGTGCAGCTAGTGAAACCGTAGAGACTGTCTGCCCTAGAGCCTAACCATGTGATTGAGATTTTATTTATTATTTTTAGCCTAGGGATAATTTGGTCATTTTGACTTATTAGAATTATTGATTTATTTATTGGATTGACGGTTGTTGATTTTGACTTTGCACGGGGCATCGGCTAGGTGTCCTGTATATCGGGCCCTAGTACTCACTGTATAGGACACGTCGGGACACGAAATTTTGTGGGAATGATGGGGCAATCACTGACACTATGCTCCCAAAATTTGGGAGCATATGGTTCACCACACGAGGAGAAATCGCACGCGCACTGGACACGCACTGCTGCACACGCGCGAAAAAATCGCGTCTGATACGCACCTGTGGTTCGGACACGACACGGTTTTGACCTGATTCAGGGTGATGGACCCCTAGACCTATCCCTGGCGAACACTTATGCACAAGCACGGGACACGAGTTGCTCTGTGTCGCGAGCACGAGGCTTCGTCCTCGCCGCACGACACTGCTGTGTCAGTTTCAGTGTTTGGGTATTTTGATTTGATTGGACATGTTCGTGTCCTGTTTTTGGACACGATACAGCATGGTTGACACGTACACATGTAATAGTTTATTTACCAACCTTTTGTTTGCAATGTATTGGATTTTCATTGTGTTTTCGAGTTCGAATTTGGGTTTTGTTTCGATTCTCTGATACTGTGTTCCTGACCATACAATTCTGAATCCCTGATTCATTTTTAATGTTTTAAAATGTTAATTTACATATAATTAGCATACCAGCATGTTAGTGTATATACATATGGTCAGTATACTCATCTGGATATTGGTTTTGGGATGGAAAACTGAACTGTCAATTCCAAATTTTCGAATGCACTGAGTTATGCACTGTTGTAAAATCTGAGAATGTTGTGGCCTGTTACACACATTGATTTGGTTATACAAATCTGAGTTTGAGCCTAGAAGGTTAGGGGATTCACATGGCACAGGAATTTGGCTTTCGAAGTAGCATTTGAACTGTTAAATTGATGACTGGATTACACACTGTTTCACTGTCTAATCTGAGAATTTCAAACACTGATTTTTGCACACTGTTTTGATAAACTGAGAACTGAAAACACACACACACACATTCATGACAGGTACACCCACACACTCATGCCACACTACTGCTACCACATGTACTCTAAGGACACACACACACACACACATGAGCAAACTGTCACTCACATTTTCACTAAAATCTGAGATTATGTTCTATGTCTTACATGTTTACACACACAAGCATTAATCTCTATGTGTTACACCCACACACTACACAAGGCTAGCTAAGAAAACATGACACTATTGGTGAACCTGAACTGAAAAAGAGAATCCATGATGAACACACACACACTCAAATCTGAATTCTTGTTCCCTGTTTTCCTGTTTACACATCCACACACACACATGGTTTTGGTTTTGATGTTCATTAATGCTAGTTGACTGAATGTTGATTCCCAGTTTTACATAACTTTGTGGTGTTTAATTGTTGAGCTATTCTTAGGTTGGTTCCCATGTATTTCAGTTCATGATTGAACTTGAACTTGGCCTTACATTTTGAAATTAGGTTTGGATTATCATGGCATTATATATATGTGATATATTTTGTTTGAGACTAAATAAATTATTGGGCATATATGGTAGGTTTGGTATATGTATATACTGTGCATAGGTAGGCTATGGATATTATGGATAGAGAGATAGGAGGGGCTTGACACTACTACAGGTTATGAGATAGAGAGAGGATTAGTGTATGTGTGTGTCTAGTAGAGAGGAGTAGGGGGAAGAGGGCAGTAGCAGAGGTGAAGGGTTAGAGTTATATAGTATGCATATATGCAATGGGATAGAGTGGGGGTTAACATTGATGTGTACTAGTTGAATATGTGAGGGTTGCCTACATATGGGTCAAGTATATGTCATCTAATATAGGCTATTAGCTATATGTAGGATAGGCTTATATTTGTGTGATCATGAGTCACCAATTATAGTGGTTGAGTTGTTGCTAGATACCATGTGGGAGGGTAAGTTAGACTACATGTTAGGAAATTTATATATATATATATATATATATATATATATATATACACTCAAGTATGTAAACATATATAGGCAAGATGATTGCCTATATATGTTTACATACTTGAGTGTATATATATATATATATATATATATATATATATATATATATATATATATGGAAGCGGATCAAAAGCCCCCCTTAGAAAGCCCCTCAAAAACCCCCCTCACTCTAATCCGTAATTTAATGTTAATATTAATAATAATATTAACGTTAATGTTAATATTAATGTTAATATTAACATTAAATACTAAAATTAACATTAAACTTAACATTAAAATTAATATTAACATTAACATTAACATTAATATTAGCATTAACATTAATATATAAAAAAAATTAAAAAAAATTAATATTAACATTAACATTAATATTAACATTAACATTAATATTAACATTAATATTACGAATTAGAGTGAGGGAGGTTTTTGGGGGGCTTTCTAAGGGGGGCTTTTGATCCGCTCCCTATATATATATATATATATATATATATATATATGGGTTGATACCTAGTGTTAGCCTTGTGATTGTGCTTGGGTACTAGCCTAGGTTTGGTTAGGCCTAGTGAGACTTATTAGACTTGTTAGGGTTAAGCTTGACTTAGTTTGACTATATAGTTGACCAGAATTGACCAAGAGTTGACTTTAGTCTAGTTTGACCTAGACAGCATGCAGATGCATTGTAGATTACATTTATCATCCTCTGTATACATCTTGACTTGTGTTGCTCTAACTAGGAGTCAGGTACCTCATCTCGGACAGTACATTTCACAGCTATTCAGATACCAGGCGAGTACATTCTCTGATCATTTCATAACTTGCTTAGAATTATATTTCTGCTCTAGTTTACCTTATTTGATGCTGTCATGATATTATCACGGATTGGTACTATATGGATCCCTACATTGAGATGTTATCCCCCTCGGGAGCATCGGATACATCATGTCGTGTGTTTCATGTACATCATGTATTCCTCGCTCTCATGTTATTCATGTTTCTCATGTGCTTCATGCTCGTTCATGCATGCTCGTGTACTCTCATGTGCTCTCATGTTCGGTCATATTTCTCATGTATCTCATGTATAACCTATACTTCATGTGCACTCATTTATGAGCCCTCATGTGAATTTCATGTGCACCCATTTATGGACCTTCATGTGAATTTTATGTGCACTCATTTATGAGCCCTCATGTATACTTCATGTGCACCCATTTATGGGCTTTCATGTAAAAATCATGTGCGTAACATAACTTGTCTGGATCCTTGTGTATTGATTGGGGTATGGGAGAGTATAAATAGTCATGTGAACAATTCCAAAGTAGTATAACCATGTGCGCCTCTTTAGTATATTCATGTGCAAATCCAGCCGTTCACATGTCAACTTTGTACTCTAAATCATTAGTCACTGGTAGCTCTCTACTTATAGTAGATATTTCTATTACAGTTCTCTCTCTATTTACATCATGTACTTTTTTTCAGTCTCATGTATCGTACTCTCTTGCATGTTTATATTTTCTAACCTGTTATGAATTGCGTGAGATGTATTGTGCTCGCTCCCGTCCTGACTGGACCTGTTGAAAATTTTACAGAGGGTGATGAGGAACCATGCACCCCTTACTTTGGAGCTTGCCTAGATGACACTCGCGACCTGGACCCCTGGGGAGGTTCAGGCAGCTGCTGAGGATGATACCCATGCTTAGTGTAGTTAGTCTAGACTGTTCCTTATTTTTATGTCAGTAGTTGTCTGGATTCAGAGTTGTATTATTATGGAGACTGGTAGTTGTTAAGACTTATGTTATTTCATTTCTGTTGTACCTCAGTTGAGGATTTCATTATCTATTCCATCGTGCTATATTCTACCTTAGATTGTGATTGAATTGTACCTCTGTGTTTGGCCTCCTTTTGGAGAGTATTTCATGTTATGTTAGTTATAGTTCATGACCTAGAACAGCGTTCTACCGCCGACACTGCGGCGTAGGCTGGGCGCTGTTACATACTCGTACCCTCGCAGTGGGTGCGGGTCGTGACACTCCCAATTCCCCCCCCCCAAACCCTCTCAAATCTGTTCATTTATAATTTTCACTCTCTCTCTCATTCAAGCCTAAACTCATTTTTTCCACCACCTCCATCGTCACCAAAATCATTTTCTTCAAGCCCTCTCAAATCTAAACTTCTTTTTCTCCTCATCCTCCTCATGTTGTTGCCGACAAGCTCGGCCCGCTGTCGAAACTTCCATACATCATTTCTTAGCACTGACAACACAAAAAAAATCAAAATGGTCCTTGCCGAAATTTTGATATCATGGGCATGATTGGAATAAGGTTTGGAGAAATTGGTTGGGAGAGATTTGAAAATTTTGGACGAATTTTGAAGTTTCGAACCCATAAATTTTGAAGTAATGAATTCCGACAGAATCACGACCAAGAAGACTCGGGACTGTAGAAAATTTCCACAATCACGTATGTTGTCAGGACTGTAAAAAAAATTCTACAGTCTTGTGTATTTTTAGCCCATTCTAGGACTGTACAGTCTTGTGTATTTTTATTTGTGTGATGATGTTATTAGATTTTTATTTGTGTTATTGTCAATCTAATGTAATATTGTGAGGATTTAAAATTGAGAAACTTATCTCTAAAATAGATTTTAAAAAGATAGACTTATCTCTAAAATAGATTTATAGACCGTATATATGAAGGTTTATTTTGAAATGAACAAAATTGAGAGAATTCTCTAAAATAGACTTAAAATTTTGAGTTTTTTAAATCGAGTAGATAATTTATTTATTTTTAACCGAGTAGATAATGTATTTATCTCTAAAATAAATTTAAAAATACTTATAAAGGTAACTTGATGATTATATAAAAGATATAAAAATCCTTATGATTACGTGACTTCTGCTTCTACGGTTATTAAAAACAAGTTTCTTTTAGGACTGTCAAAAATTTTGATAGTCCTGACAACAGTTAGGACTATCAAAAAAATTGACAGTCCTAAAAGGAACTTGTTGTTACATCAATTTTCTTTTAGGACTTTCAAATTTTTTGACAGTCATTCAAAATTTTTGACAGTCCTACCAATTGGAAGGATTGTCAAAAAATTTGACGGTCCTAAAAATATATGTTGCTCAATGTTTTATGTAGGACTGTCAAAAATTTTGACAGTCCTACCAATTGGAAGGACTGTCAAAAAAATTAATAGTCCTAAAAATATATGTTGCTCAATGTTTTATGTAGGACTATCAAAAAATTTGACAATCCTCTTCCAATTGGTAGGATTGTCAATATTTTTGACAGTCCATCATCATCTCTGTCACAACTGCGAACGAATTTTTGAAGTTTGTAACCCTAAAATAGATTCAAAACTTCGAAGATCTGTCTAGAATGAATACTAAATCAAATTTTAGTTACTAGAAGATGAAATTTAGACATGAATATGGATTGAGAGAGATTTGGAAGAGAATGTTTTTAGGGTTTTGGGAGGGGGAAGGGAAGAAGAAGAAGAGAAAAGAAAAAAAGAAAATTGACTTATATACCAACATTTGGGCTAGCCATGGGTAATTTCTCTAATGACAAACTTGTAAATTAAATTAAAAAATTGGCTAGCCCTGAGTAAGTATTTGAAGTGCCTTTATAATTTGCCTTTTGAAATGAGGGAGGTCAGGTGTTCCTCAAAATTCAGGACAAGTTGCAGACACGCAAAGACTTGACAAAATGTTCAAGTTCAGAATTCATCTATTCCCCAGAGTAAGTGGCTTATATCTACAAATATATGCAGTGCCAGAAGCACAATATCACTTCCAACTTTTACCCACTAAATATTTTAAAGCTAGAGAATAAGATTATAGCAAAGAAGTTGAGCTCCAAGAAACTAAGTAACGTGGAAATTCGTGTGAAACTATTGAGTGATTTGATATCATTAGCCCACCAATAAGCATAAGTGTACAAAATAGAAAAAAAAAAATAGTCTAAAGAAAGCTACAAAAAGAATTGGAGATGCAAATGGTGACATATTATATTAAACCAATAAAAAATATGCAACTCACCACAGCAACTAAGAAGGCTGCTTTGATATTTGCACAAGCGCCACAGCAAGCTTTTGTCTTCAAAAAGGGAAACCACCTGGAAACAAATTTGATACAAAAATCCTATAAATTTCAAAGTACATAACATTGAATTGAGAAGAACATATACACAGAATATATGTAAGCAGGTAATGATCCTCCAAAGAGTAGTTGTCTAATCTCTGTTTGCATTGGAGAAAACAGCTTTCATAAAAAAGTTGAACAACAGTAGAAAGTTGGCGGATGTAGGAATATCTATGTTGCATCAGCAGGAAAAAACTTAACATGACTTGGTTATCCTCTCCTTTTCCTTTAATAGAAATATCTATGTGCATGGGCGTACGTGCACGAAGATGGAGGAAGGGAAGGGATGACGGTTAACCCTAATATGGTGGAGATAAATAAGTTTAGGCAATAACCAATATAATCTATATAGGAGACTTCGCTTTATTTATAATAACTCAAGATCACAAATATGGAAAAACTCCCATGAGTCAACATACAAACTCGGGCTAAGAGACTCAATATGGAGAGGCAAACTATTGTTTCGATCCCTAAATACAGGCTAATACAAATATGATGATATGTTTTCGAGTCCAAGATATCCTCTCTGTTCTTCATAGTAGACAAAATTAATAAGCCAAAGGAGTAAAACGCATTTCAACATACTTCTGCCACTGAGCACTGGCACCAGATGAAAATCCAAGAATATTTCCAAGAGCCATCCACGAGCAAAATATTGCATTTGCATAATTACATTGGTCACGGCCTACAGAAAACATACTGTCAGATTCATGCAGTTTTTGTATGATTACAACTTACAAGTAAAACCTTGTCTCAAAATATTATTTACAGATGAAGGCTGGCCTATCCAGCAATAAGTTGGAAATGGACATATAGAGTCACCTGAGAGATCAGCCAGAAGAGCCCGAGCAGGACCCTATATTAAACAAAAATGTAAACGATATATAGTCAAAATTTCTGATGAACCAACATACCACTTAAGCTCAGTCAAGTTACTGAATGTAGGTATAAGGTGGCCATAAGAGTGCTGCAAAGTTGAAATAAACTTACTTGCACTGTATTATTAGCAAGATCCAGCATCCAAAAACCAAGGATGAACACAGCAGCAGCTCGCCATCTGGGACCTTTATAAGTACTGTATTACGCATATATCGTTAATAGCCTTCAATATACATTCATTGAGAAAAGGAGAAGAGCGAAAAATTACAGGCAATCTTCCTTGGTATCTCCTAATATGTATCCAATGTCAGCAGCAAACCCAATCAAGGTGACCTAGATAATGACATGAATCATCACAAAGATGAGTATGCAACAAATACACAGAAAATAAGAATACCATGACACAGGATTACAGAACTTACAGCAAAAGATATCATGATGCATCCAGCCAAAATAAACGGCCTCCTCCTTCCTAATTTTAAGTGACATTTATCGCTCCATATACCAACACATGGTTGAACCTAAAAGAGAGTGATCGAAAAGAAAATGTTAGTTCCACAGTGATTCTCGAAATTATAGATACGTTTGACAAGTTATATCTCTTCAAACCATACCTTTGAAACAAAAGTCACTTTCAAGAGCATATAATGGAGAAACACAAGATTACTATCAGATATTGTCATTATTGAGGAAAGTAAAAGGAATACATAATCCATGTGACCATATTGCAGAATGAGAATGTCTCTTACTAATTGAGTGTAGATGAAAATGTAAGGAAACCGCACTAAACTGCCACAAAAAAGAAATTAAATAACAGTCATGTAGCAGTATCTCTAGGGTCTTCAAACAACACAAGAAAGAAGAGGACAAAGACATTGGTAATGTAATCTCAATCACTAGACTGCACAGATACTCTTAAGGTGCTGATGTGACGACAGGCAAAAAGGCATCATATTTAAGTCCCAATTATCCGACTACAGCACTACAAACATTGGCAGAAACATGATATAGAATTTATATCCTTATTTTAAAATTGTCACTTTAGATACCACGGATCTCTTTTCTTATTCTGACACATCAGAGAGCTCCCATCCGCACTGCTGTTATCAGAGCCAGGGTTTACATGGAGGGAGATTAGTATGGCCTTTGACAAAATAGTCCTTAAGTTATGAGATTAGAATGCGGTTACTATGAAACATTGCATAACATAAAGAACCAATCACTCAAGTTTTTCGCAAACAAATGAACCCCACACGAGGGAGGCAGCTAAAGTAATATTCAGTTTCTCTCTACATATAACTTCTGTTTAGATGGTCCAGTTCCAGTATGGTGAGAAGTAATTTTTATAAGCGGTAACCAGTTTGTGCATAGAAATGTACAGGTGATGAAAGTTGGTCAGTAAAGCATTTCAAATTATCCTAAACAAGAGCTGGTCACTTGACTCACAAACTTAGTATAGACAAATTATTCGGGGACAGCTCAACTCCCGACATGTTTCCAATGAATAAACACCTCTCGGAAAAATGATGTCGAGAGCTAAGAGTATAATGGAAAAGGAAGGACAAAACCAACAATTAAGAAGTAAAACCAGTTAAAGTTCTTACTATTAGTCCAGTAATAGGCCCACAAAGCCAAATGAATGAGGAAAAGGCATGCCCTATACCTAATGTCTGCATCAACAAGAAAAACATTGTTAAATAAATAAACAGGTATCTTGTATCTTCTACCAAAATAAAAAGATGATACATACAGCACTTAAAATCAGCAAAGAAGCCACAGGCTGTTAGTATTTGTTTCTTTAAATAAACATAGCGACAAGCTGTTAGTATTTGTTTCCTTAAAATGGGTGGCTCTATTATCAACGGTACAGTGCACAAAAGGATATTAAAATATTGGAACCTAAAACAATTGACGAATGGCAAAAAGAAAGAAAGAAAGTAAATACAAACGTACAATTATGTACTCGTGTTAGTTGGGATATGTTAAATTGTTAAGTTCATTTCTAATGTATAGTTTGTTCCAAAATTTCTAATATTGCACTTGGACTGATTGATAGGATATGTTAAATTGTTAAGTTCATTTCTAATGTATAGTTTGTTCCAAAATTTCAAACATATAAAATCCTCGCCATTCTAGTTCATCAAGGTGTGATGTAGATATGCTCCTTGAGGGTCTTCGGATTCTCATAATCTTTCTTATTTAGAGAAAGCAAAACTATCTATTTCACTTTGAGTTTAGGTATTTTTTAAAATCTCTTTCATGCAAACCAGCAGCAGGGGAAAGATCAACGCTATGACTCCTTTCTTCCTCTTCTCCCACTTCTTATTTTAAATTATCTCGTACATATATGCTCTTGCTATTCATCCAAATGAAGAGCTACATAAACTCTTATCTCCATCATAATATGTGGGCCTAGCATTGCTTAAAACACTCAATTCAAAGTCCAAATTAACATGACATGAACTATAGCCCTTACGGGTTGATTGGTTCATCGTGGTGAGAGGAAAAAGTGTTGTGTCTGCCCACTTTTTCTCCAATCCTAAAAGCCGTGTGTTTGGTTCGGCTCAAGAATGTACCAAGGTGTCCTCCCAAAATCCATAAGTGCGCAACATCTTTTTTTTTCTAGGAAGTGATCTTCCAAATACAACAAGTGCCCCTCACTACTATTAACCTAAGCTGTCTCTTTCTCCACTCTGTCTTTTAAACTTTTGGGTAATTTGCACTTGAACATCGTCAACTTTCAGGTTGTTGCAAATTGCTACAATAAAGTATTTTTATTAGCAAGTATCTACAATGACTGTTGACGAAGAATGTGAATGACGGTTTTTGCCCATCCCCTTCTTCCTCGCTCTTTCGTCATTCCTCCAACCAAACAAGTTTGCCGAGAAGTGCAAATCCAAGAATTGCACTTCCTGTTACCGAAGAGTACCTTAGCAACCGATAAGAACTAAGGGGTTGTTTGGTTCGCAGGTTTGGAGCATGGAAGTGGCCAACATCCGGATTTTTAGTTTAGACCACTTCATGTGTTTGGTTGGAGAATTTGCAGACAAGATTTATTGTGATTTGACATGAACAGTAAATTTTGTCTGCTACAAAATCGGAGTTTTGACATCAGAATTTTTTCCGTGCGGAAGTAGGAAATCATCATTCCTACTTCGCGCATTTGGTTGGAGGACCACTTCCTCTCTACTTTAACAAAAAAAAAGACTTACTATCCATGTCACTTAGCAAAAAGTTACACTTTCCCAGGC